>WNHD01001316.1:0-24611 GCA_011057455.1 Ganaspis sp. Gsp50
AATAATAATAATAATAATAATAATAATAATGATAATCATTTGTATCTTTTTAATAAGTCTAGCACACGTCTTAACACCTCCTATGGTTACATTTAATTAAACTAAAACAAACTATCTACATTTACCAACTTATACTGGTCAATGTGCATATTTACCGTAACAGATATAGTTCTACGTCTTCTACCTGTCTCTCCACAAGTTCGCGAGCATCGAATCTCCAGCAGGTCGAATTTTCTGTTATGTGATTTTTTTGTTTTAATTTAAATATAAAATATCAGCTGTGTAACTACTTCGAAAGCATTAGGACGCAAAGTCCAAATAAAATTTTATTTTCTTAGGTTAGGTAGTAATTTTTCAGATTCAGAAACAAAGTTCCCGAGTTTTTCAAGCACAAATTCTTTCCGTGTAAGTCTTTCGCAGGGGCGATCGGCCCAATAGCCCCAGCGTGGATCCGCGCCTGCCTGGTAATCACAGAAAGCACAGTTTGCCTAAGTGTTTTCAGATATTCCTTGTAATCGCCCTTCCTTTTTAACAAAGTATAAGGCCGCTTCCACACCTGTTCAGCAGCGAGTGTTTTATGTGCTGCTGTTTGCGGAAAAGCAATTTTCCTTTTTGTGAAAATGCTGGGAATGCTCGTTAAATGCGAGACATTTGAAAAATTTGAGAAAATAACATTTTGTTAAATTCCTTTCCATATGTTTTTACATTTTCACTAAGAAACACAAAAATCATAAAACCAATTTTATAATAAAAAGGATATCCATGAGTTATATTAATAAACTTTTCGTTAAATAAGACTTTGCAATTAAAAGTGTAATTTTATATTCATATATTTCGCGTTTTACAAACTTTCCCAGCATTTTGACAAGATGGAAAATTGCGTTTTCGCATACAGCTGCACACTAAAAACACTCTGCTGAAAAGGTGTAGATGCGGCCTAAGAATTGAAAATCTATTTCAATATTACCAAAAAAATATATCGGAAGCAAAATTGAATTTTTATAAATCGAAAAAGACCACTTTATAAAAATATTGAAAGAAAAGCATCTCTATTTTTTGGTCTTCTTTTCATAAAAATTTTTAAAGAAATTTTAATCAATACGCTGAATAGGTCAGATAATACAACGATTGACATCTTGTTTTAGAATTTTGACACTTTGAAAACAAATGCATATATTTTTTTTTGTTACTTTAGATTTCCACTGCAAATTTTCAAGAAAATTGATTGGTTTCTTCATTATGAAATAATGTAATAGACCGATGAAATTGTTCATAAAAATAATCTATATAGTTTTAGAGGAATAAGTTACCACCTTTTATCGAACGCACAGTCATATTCCAATTCGACACGTCCTTTAGGACGTTCTTTTGGATGTCCTTTTTTCAAGTGGGCCCAGTTGAAAAGATGTGGTTTCGAGAAAAAGCCGATTAAAGTTTCTATTCGATATTCTTAAAAAATTGAATTTTACTCACATATCCATTCCAGCTTTTTACACTACTTGTAGGCATCATTTTCAAGTATTTTTGCATTATTTTAGTATAGTGTCAGTTCGAAGTTCTTTAGACGCTTCAATGGCTTCAAGCTCGGCTCGATCAACACGCTTGTCTTTGACCTCCCCTCTTGTATACCAACTTTTCGGTCATGCAGACCTTCGGAACTAATTCTATACAATTTTTAAGAGTATTTTCTAACAACTTACGGAAAAAATTTCAATTTTCTGAAAATTGTTTGGAGGAACCTGTTCTTAATTTAATGTAAAATTATTGATGAGAATGTAAAAATGTTTTTCAAACACTCAACTTCTTTTGCTTAATTTCCTCAGGTGTTCAAAATCTAGCTAAAATGCTAGCGACCATTAATCGAATAGAAGAATTTATGCGTCGCCAAGAAATAAGTGCTCCAATTAGTAAAAATGTTGAAAACGAAAAAGGTGAAAATATAATTTTGAAAATGCAAAACGCATCAGCAAAGTGGTCGCTGCATGTAAAGAGGAATACCCTGGATAAAATAAATTTTACAATTGAGCGTGGAACACTTGCTGCAATTATAGGACAAGTGGGTTCTGGCAAAAGTAGTTTACTTCACCTCATTGTTAATGAACTTCCACTTTCAAGTGGCACTCTTCAATTATCGGGGAAAATTGTCTACGTGAGTCAAGAGCCTTGGATATTTGCCTCTTCCGTGAGGCAGAACATTATTTTTGGATTGCCAATGGATACAAAACGGTACCAACAAGTGGTCAGGGTTTGCCAATTGGAAGAGGATTTTGCAAAATTGTCATTTGGTGACAAGACACTTGTTGGCGAAAAGGGAACAACTTTGAGTGGAGGTCAAAAGGCAAGAATCAATTTAGCAAGGGCGATTTATTCGGACGCTGATATTTATCTCCTCGACGATCCACTGTCTGCCGTTGACCCCCTTGTAGGGAGAATGATATTCCAAGACTGCATTTGTGGATTTTTAAAAAACAAAACCCGAATCCTAGTGACTCATCAGCTTCAATATCTGCAAAATGTTGACCAGATTTTCGTCCTAAGCAACGGTAGTATCAAGAACCAAGGAACCTTCAATACACTTCAATCATCAGGTTTGGACTTTTTGAAAATACTGCCTTTGAGAAATGTTGAAGAGAAGTCCAAGAATACTAAAAAAGAAGAATTAGTTTGGCAAGGTTCTATTGAAGACTTGCAAGAAGAAGTCGCAGAGCACAGAATTGTTGGGAATACACCTGGAAGAGTTTATCTCTATTACTTGAAATCTGTTAGCAGTGTTTGGATTATTTTCTTGGCTGGATTTTTTGGCATTTCTTGCCAAGTTTCCACAACGTACGGAGACATTTTTCTGGCAAGCTGGATAAATCGGGAGGATCGGAGACCAAGTGATAATATGTGGACTTTGCAGATGTATGGTTTATTAGTATTCACGTCAATGATTCTGACGAATGGGTTTTTTCTTATTTTGTGTGAAGTTTGTAGGAGAGCATCTAAAAATTTGCATTCTGGGATGTTCTGCAGTCTCATGTGTACGCCAATGTCTTTTTTCCATGACAACCCATCTGGAAGAATTTTGAATCGGTTTTCGAAAGACATGAAAGCTGTTGATAATGATCTGATACGGGTTATGATAGACGTTGCTCAGAGTGTTTTGCTCCTGGTAGCAATTGTTTTCATTACTGCCTATGTCAATCCATGGTTATTGATACCCTCTTTAGTGGTTGCTTCAATTTTTTATATACTGAGAACCATTTACATGAGAACGAGTCGCAGTTTGAAACGCCTGGATGCTACAAGTAAGTAACTGAAAATAAAAAATCGGTTAAAACTGTAAGTAAACAGAAAACTAACCTGGTTATGATTATGTTTACAGGTCGATCGCCAGTATTGAACCATGTTAGTGCGACTCTTTTAGGTCTTACTACCATCAGAACATTTAAGGCAGAGCAAAAAGTAACCGAAGAATTTGATAACTATCAAAATCTACAGTCATCGCCTTGGTATCTTCTTTTCTCTAGCGTAACTGCCCTCACTACGTATTTACAGTTGGTTTGCTCTCTCTACATAATTGTCGTTGTATTTTTCTTTGTTTTCGTCAAAGAGAGCATTGCGGTAGGGAATGTAGGACTGGTGATAACCCAATGCGTTTTGCTTGCTAGTATGGTGCAATGGGGTCTTAAACAAACAACGGAAATTGCCATTTTGATGACTTCTGTTGAAAGGATTATGGAATATAGTGATCTGGAGCAAGAACTAACCGTGGAAACAAAAGAGAGCAAACCACCCATTGGTTGGCCAAGAAAGGGTCAAGTGGAATTTAAAAATGTTAGCCTTAGCTATCATCCTTCAGGAGCACTAGCTCTTAAAAATGTTAGTTTTCTGATATCTCCGGGTGAGAAAGTTGGAATTGTAGGCAGAACTGGAGCAGGAAAGACTTCGTTGACTGCTGCACTATTTCGGTTATCCTATTTATCGGGAGAGATTTATATTGATGGTGTGGCCACTAGTAGTTTAGGACTTTACGATCTGAGGTCTAACATTAGCATTATTCCTCAAGAGCCTTTGCTCTTTGCTGGCAGTCTTCGATATAACTTGGACCCTTTTGAAAATTATTCTGATGATGATCTGTGGCAGGCTTTGGAAGAAGTGGAGCTTAAGGAATTCATCAAAAACTCTAATACTGGACTGAATGCCAAAGTTTCCGATGGAGGATCCAATTACAGTGTTGGTCAACGCCAGCTTCTTTGTCTAGCTCGTGCTATTGTTGGAAATAAGAAAATTTTGATTCTAGACGAAGCGACCGCTAATGTTGACTTTCAAACTGACGAACTTATCCAGAGCACTGTCAGGAAAAGATTCAGAAATTGTACAGTTTTTATAATTGCTCATAGGTTAAATACTGTCATGGACTGTGATAAATTTATTGTTATGGATTCTGGAGTTATGGTTGTAAGTAGCTATTAATTATATTCTATCTCTTTAGTTTTTTTATTACTCTTGCTGAAGACCATTACCATTTAACCAAAAGAAAAAGAAATTAACCCAACTCGTCCAAGCCTGCATGTATCCTTCCAAAGATTGCTTAAATTTTTTTCCAACAATTGGTGTTGCCAAACCGACGAGCTCTACTTGACATGCAACATAATATTATAATTTATTTATATAATACATAGTAATTTATTCAAAATAGGCTGCCGCGGAAATTCCAAGATTGGTCACTTGGTAAATTTTCAGTCCTTAAGGCGTACTTGCGGTTCAAAACAAAATTTTTTTGGATTTTATTTTTTTCGCTTTCTTGTACCCTTATGATGTTAAAAATAAACCTGTAATATATATGATGTTAAAAATAAACCTGTAATATATTATTAAAAAATTCTCATTTTTGAAAAAGTTGTTATAAAACATATTCTTCAGTGGACTAATTATTAATGTTTTGAAAGCTAATTTTTTTTACATTTTTTATAGACAAAAACTGTCCAAAAAAACAGTGATTTTTAAATTTTTAACTTTAAAGGACACCATTTTGTTTTTACATTTTTTTAAAAAAATGAATGACATTAGTCCACTGGGTATTTATGTGTACTAAAAAAAAAATTTGTAATTTTTTGATTTTGGACTGTTAGGAGCGGCTCTACAGAGGGTACCTCAAAACCTTATAAATTTTAGACCTCTACTTTAGCGCCCTCTGCGAATCGTAATTAACAATGAAGAATCAAAACAATTTTTCCTTTTTATAGTTTTAATAATGTATTTTAAGAAATAGAAAAAGTTTTTAACTTTTGAATTAAAATGTCTGAGAAAAAAAATTGTAAAGAGGTGCCTATTTTTCGTCTTAGCAAACGCAAGTACGCCTTAAATTATTAATTATTTGTATTCTGCTTCCTTTCCGTTTCCTGCAATACCTGATCCTGAATTCCTAATTCGCTATGGGACATTTATTTCTAATTTAGAAGATGATTGGGCCGCCTTTCATCATTTTGAGGATACTAATTATCTACGCCGATTCAAATTAAAAAAAATTGTAGGATTTTCTTCTGAAATATAAATAACCGAAAATAAATCTAATAAGATTAAAGTCTAATACGATCTAATACGAAAAGTATATCAAAATAAAGTGTATAGATTTTTTTTATATGTATATTATAATATATTTTTAAAATTAATTACTATAATTTATTCCAACTTAAATGCATTTATGGAATTTTGACTAAAAAAAAAAATTAAGGTAAGAGTTAGAGAAGAGATTTGACTATCTTGGAAGTAAATTTTTTTTCAGACAAAAATTTTAGAGCAATTTTATTGATAAATTAATTTTACAGGAATTCGGCCATCCTTATAAACTCTTAGAGAAGAAAGGTTATTTATATGAAATGGTTCAACAAACTGGGCCTGATATGACTGAAGTTCTTACAAAACTGGCAGAAAATGTAAATTTAAAACTTAATTACCTCTTTATCATTAAATAATGACTAATATTTGTTTTAATTAAATAATTTGTATAATTGAGGAGTCTCATGTAATAACACTGCCAGGGCCGGTCTTAGGGGTGAGGGAGGCAGTTCAGTGTCGCCCGAGGGCTCCCTAAAAAGCGCTAATCATCAAGCCAAGTGCCTTTGTTATTGCATGTGACCCTTCAATTGACAATCAGTGAATCTAATTCTTTTTCTTTTTTCAGAGTTTCAACTGTGATAAACATGAAGATTGAAAAAGAGTTTTAAAATCATTATTGACTATAAAGAAGTGTAAAAAGATGTTTTTCGAAAAAAAAAACATTTCTATGTTATTTACTGTAATACGTACTTTTATTTTTTATACTTAGTTTACTATTTATTTTTGGTTGCTTAGCTTTATTTTTTATTTTTAATTTCTATTTTGAGAAACTAGAAATTTTGCCAAACTAAACTCAGTAATAATAAACAGTTATAAACCGCGGAGAGCGTCGGAGAATAAGGAACAACACTAAATTTAATCTTTTAACAACTGTAACCAGATTTTACTTATTTTTCAATTATTTTACTTTTACATTGAATTTACTTCTGATTACTTGGCTTATTTCATTGTTTTCAATATTAATTTACTAGCGCCAAATTACTTTTAAACTCTAGGATAAATAACTAAACCCGAATAAACTGTAAATTGATTCTAAATATTTGCAAAACTAAATCAATTTTAACTACAAATCATAAATAAAATTAGGAAGAGCGTTGAGGAGAAACCTTAATTTTAGTCTTCTAGCATATATTGATTAATTAGAAAACACTTGATTTTACATTTAGAATTCGGCCACGAGGCCGAGTAATAATTATACTGGAAAACGAAATACTTGAGCACTGAATAATTACAATCAAATGACTCCACCTTCAACAAAGGATTGTTTTAGAAAAATGAGGAGCCCACCAGTCGACCGGTGATTGCTCCAAAATAATAAAATTCACATTTTAGAAAACATAATATTAGAAAGTCCTTAAAGATGCACTCAGTACGAACACCAGACTAGAAGTGACGTGAGACTAGGCCTATGTGAGACCGGAGGCGTCTCGTTGTCAACGACGAGTGTTCTGAATTCATTTTGGCAAGCGCGTCAAATCATCCTTCTTTCTTTTTTTTTCTTTTGGTTTATTGGCCTAAGGTTCAAAACCAACAGCCAGTAGGAAGCCGTAGAATACGGCGATTAAATGCACTTATATATGTTCAAAATCCAGTGTTGTCGTAGTTTACAAATGCAAGATGGTGTTCATGGTAGGTTAGTGAATGTTCCTTGTTCCGATGAAAGGTTGAGATTTAGATGTTGCCAAAGTATGGTAGTGCAGAAGTGATCTCCCGATTCAAATCGACCAATCAGAACGCTCGGAATGCAGTGTATTAGCTATTGACTATAGGATAATCAGATCTCCTGATCGGAGAAAGCGCCCAATCTTGAGTACGATTTTTCGATCAGGATTAAATATTAAATTTTCAAAATTAGAGCTGTCAGAATCAAAATCATTTAATTTGTAGTTTAGAAATGAAAAGAACTCCGGACGAGCCTCGGATAGGGTCACACAGTTCCTAATAATGTGCAGCAAGGTCTTATCTGAACTGCCACAAGAGCATTCCAAAGGTATGTTCCATCCCATTCTATGAAAGTGATCTAAAGTACGTATGTGAGAAGTTCTCAATCGGGTGATCAGTGTAATGTATTTCCTTGGTGCATTTATTTGTTCAAACCAAGCTCTGGGGGACTTATGCGAAATATGAGTAAAGTATTTGTTTGGTAATATCGAGTGCGTATAGTTTAGAAAAATTTCCAAAATCGAGAATCAATGAGTATTTTGCCAGATAGTCTGGTACTTCGTTTCCCCGTATATTGCGGTGAGCAGGAATCCATAAAGAGGTCACGGAAAAGGTTGGATTTTTGAGCAATGTCAAAGTCAAGGATATTATCTTGAATGAGTGGGTGTATTTTTTTTAGTTGGATCTATAGCAAAGACTAGAAAGGGTAGAAAAAGAATCTGCCATTATAATTGATATGTGAATGTTAGCGTTTTTAATGTTTGCTGCCAGCTCCGTGGATTCCACGGATGAAAAATTGTTTAGACATGTATTGCTTAACCTTACGAAGCTCTCGGTATCTTTCTTTCAGAAATTTTAGCGTAGGCGGAAGAGGATTTTCCCTCCAAGAGAAGACCTTTATCAGAAATCTCCTCGTGAGGAGCGCCTGTCTTAAGGACAGAGGTGGCTCTTCAGCCTCCGAGAGCAGAATTCCACAGGGAGTGGATGACATGCATCCCAAAGAGACTCTCAGAGCCGCTAATTGTGTCCTGTTAAGAATAGCCAGGTGGGAGGGGCTGACGTTTTCGAATAGTGGTGCACCCTATTCTAAATGAGCTCTGACCAGGTTTCTATAAACTCTAAGCAGAACCTGAGGATGGGTTCCTCTGAAAACCCTTCCGAAGGCTTTCATGATGTTGATGGCTTTTTGAGCCTTGAGATTTGATGTGAGGTAACTAGGTTAATTTTTTGTCTAAGATAATACCCAAGTAAAGTAGTGTGCTCTGAATCGGGATCGTCACATCCCCCAGATTCGAAGAAAAACCTCCAAAATCTGTACACGCTCAGAAAAAGTCACAAACCTGGATTTTGCTTCTCGCGATTTCTAAGCCCAGGGTTCGCAGCTAAGTTATTAAAGCTTCTATGGCTCTTCTCATCTCCTCTAGGGCCCACCCAATATCCTTAAACCTGATATAGAATAGGAGGTCATCCGTTTACATTGCAACCTTAATGTGCCCAGATAACAAGTGTAGAATTTTACTAAGGGATATGTTGAAAAGGAGAGGAAAGAACTCCCCCCTGTGACACACCAACTCCAGAAACCCTTGGAACGTGATCGTCTCCGTCGAAAAATAGTTTTCTCCTTGTGGTAAGGAAGAAGACAAAATTAACAAGTCTAGTGGGGGTACCACGATCCAACAGCTGATCGTGAAGGGCTGTAGGCAAAATGTTATTGAAAGCACCCTTTAAATCTAGTGCAGTTACCAAGGTACCCTGCTCTAGGATAAATCCCTGCTGGACGTCCGTTACCACCGTTGCGACACAATCCAAGGAAGAAATACCTCTTCTGAATCTGAACTGTATTCTAGGGATTCAACCTCCCCTTTCCGAGAGGAATTCCTGTTTTTTATGTATAAGCCATTCAAATAATTTGCAGATAACTGGGGTTAAAGAGATGGGTCTGAAGCCCTTTTCTGAAGGTTTGGGGGTAAAAATTACCCTCGTCTGAGACCATTGAGAGGGGAAGGAAGAATTCAGAAAAAATGTATTGAACATTTTGTGTAAGAATAATTTAGCAGAAGACTAGCTGCGAATCATTCGATACGTGATTTCGTCCATGCTGGGCGCTGTGTGGCGCTTACAAGCTTCTAAGGCAGAGAATAGTTGCCTCCTGAGAACGGGAGGTTCGTGGGTTCGAAGCAACTCTCCTCCACAGTAAGCATCTCAATGTTTACCGGGTGAATCTGAGGTTTTACCAAATCTTCTTGTAAAGCTCAAAAAGTGGTCGAATCTTGATCGGTACATATATTGGTTCTTAAGGGGGCCAATCTGCTGTAAAATGCTTTAATAGTCTTCTAGATCATTGCAGGAGTCTGAAAAATATCAATGGAGTCTATAAAGGAATTGTATGAATTTAACTTTTTCTTCTTGAGAAAATTCCTGACCTCTGTATTTACCTGAATGTAACACAATCTGTATTCGACAGTCTGGTAGTACAAATATTCCCTCAGGGTATACGTCCTTAATGCTATGACGTCTCTTTATCCCACCAGAAGGGTTAAGCCTTTTTGCAGCGGCCAGATGAAGGGCAAGGGTAGAATGCGCCGCTCTCTACAAGGAACGTTTTGAAAATTTGAATAAATGTAGGATATGACGTAGAAGCTTCCTGATCAAAGAAATCCTTCGGAGATCTTAGAGTCTACTGACTCAGGGAATTGGATCCAATTAACATTTTTCAGGTTTAGACGCGGCTGCGACGATGGGAGCAAAAGTTTTGGGGGAAATACCTTAGGTAGCAACAAGAAGAAGATGGTCCGAATCGTATGAGTCATCAGTGATTCTGACAGAAGAAAAGAGGGATAGACTATCTGAAACAAAAATAAGATCCAGGTTGTTTTTTGTGTTACCGGAGCTGTTAATGAAAGTAGGGGATTGATCGTTTAAAGGTTCCAAATTGGTTGACTCAGCCGCCTGAGATAGGTGGAGTCCTCCGGCGGTTTCAAAATTGGCTCCCCAGCTTCAGGAGTGAGCATTAAAATCGCCAATTATGATGCTAGGTATACCTGGATCAAGGCATGCAAAAAGAGAGATCCAGTGGCTCTCTGGAATTTCTGTATTGTGAGGAGCATATACGTTTAAGAGTTGTATGGGGCCACCAGAAGAAATAAAGGAGACGCCCACAACATTCATACTATTCGAGAAATGTCCCCTCAGTTCTAAGGGAGAAATACGAAGGTACTGTTTTGCAAAAAATTACGACACCTTCTCCTGGGCGGGGAGGAGAACGATCTCTTCTATATGTATTATATCTTTTGAAGGAAAAGAAGACATCCTCCTGAGACAACCTGGTTTCTGTTATAGCGAAAAAGTCGAGGTCATGTGCTTGCAAGATGGAGTCCACCTGGATGCTCTTATGAAGCACGCTTCTTGCGTTCCATAAGCCATAATTAAACTTTCTCAAGGACGTACTGAAAGTGGGCTGAGAGCTGCGCGACGAAAAAAAAACATAAAACGAAAATCAAAAGAAAGAGAAGAAGGACCGTTGTATCAAAGACGAGGTGTTTTAAAACAGGATAACAACAACAAAAAAGGACACCTAACAAAACTAAATAAAAATAAATAAATTAATCTGTAAACAATGAGTAATTAGAACGTAAAATATAACTAACAGAAATAAATTAACCAACATGTAATCAAAGGTTCTGAGGATTTGTTAGCTGTAGATATTGGGAAAATTATACCGAGTGTTTCATCGGGGAATCAGTCGGTTCCTTTCCTGGAGTGTTTAAAATAGGGTTGGTTTTCAACGATTACAGATGTTTACCAGCAGACTGATTTAGCAGAAAGTGACCCCTCAACGCTGCTAAGGTTTCCGGTTCGTTTGACGATAATATTGAGGATGTGGGAGCTGTTATCTCTGAGGAAGTAGGGAATACCTCTTGGTGTTTGATCGAGCTGTTAGGCGTATTAGTTTTAGACTCAATATTGATTGGGGCGATAGGAGATGAGGTTCTAGATTTATATAAGCTATCGTATATAGGTGTAAGTGGATCAATTGGAGGGAGGGGGAAGCAGAGAAGGGATGAATCGGTTCCTCAGGCATTTGAGAATCGAAATGTTCTTGAGGACCCGAAGCGTGTTGCGTTTCCAGAGTGGATTCATCAGAGGATATGGAATGATCCAGGAATCCCTCGAACAAATCTACTTGCTTTTTTTGAAGAAAGGCTATAGCTTCATTTCTGTTAATGTTTCTCAGGAGTCTAGTTTTGTATATTTCAAATTCCCTAAGATAGACTGGGCAATCCGAGGAGGAGGCAATATGTCTTCCCTTGCAATTAATACATCTGCTATGATTGCCGCAGTGAAAAGAAGAATGTTTACCAGCACACAATTCGCAGGTGAGATGAGTGGAATTGCATTGCTCCTCCACGTGACCGAATTTTTGACATTTCAAGCAACGTATGGCCTTCGGAATTATTGGTGTGATCTGCATGGATACACCTTTGGAATAAATGAATTTAGGAATGAAAGTGCATCCGAAGGTGTATTCTACTCTGGTGGATAAAGTGCCATCTGAGTTTTGACAACGACAAATCTCAGTAATCTTGGATAAAGATTCTCTATCCATACTTTGTAGGATTTCGTGAACCGATCTTCCTGGGGGAAAATACCAGTTAAAACCTCTTTTTCGAATTAAACTTTCAGGAATGTAAATTCGGTATTCTCCCTGGGCCAGGCGTCTGGCATCTAACATAGAGTTGGCGTCACGCCAGTTATCCAAGTGGATGCAAATCAAATTATTCCCCTTCCTGCAGATTTTCCTAGGACCCACCTCGAAGGCGTCAACGAGTTCAGCGACACTAATTGGATCTAATTTCCCTTTTGTGTCCCTTCTCATACTCTCTATATTAATGGTAAAAGGGAGTATAGAAGTTGAGGAAAATCTTATGTGTTCACCTTCTGAATTCGGTTCACGCCAGTAATTTTCTGATCAAAGAGAGCCTATAAGTAGGGGACTTGAGACCAATCTAGATGGATTTGGTTCGGGGAGGCGAGAAAAATCATAGTCTCCAGAAGATGGGACCTGTTTATCGAGTAAAAGTGGATTAGAATTAGAATTAGAGGCAGAAGAAGAAGCCCCAACATCGGACATCCGCTCCAAAGGAGTTGCAAGCGTCCGAAGGTCAAAGGGCTCCCTCGTCAATCTGGGGGGTCCATCTTCATTGATTTGGGTTGTAACTGGAGGATCTTCACCACTCATAACTTTATTTGAGTCCGCAAGTTGATCAGATTTGTTGGAAATTTTCTTTTTAGGGTTGGAAGGATTAATAGAAGAAGCAGAATTATTTAAAGAATGTGAGGTGGATGCTGCTGGGGAAATAGTTTTTCTGTTAGCTGAGATAAATGGGGAGAGGGAGGCATTTTATCTAGGCCCAATTTTTTAATGTCAGTGACAAGTAGAAGTTTTTTCTCCTCTAGTAATGTTTGAGGATCGAGAGGGCGCGAAGTTTCTTTTCCCGAAATCTTCCCAAGGAGTTGAGAAGTGGATTCTCTGGTGACAGGTACGATGCCTTGGCCTCTGTATCTTCCCCGGTTGGTAGCAGGTGTCTTATTTTTAAGGACCCTCTGGATTGTGTGGCCCCATCCGTCCCTTTTTCATTCTGATCATCTATAATACCCTAAAAAGAAAGACTAGTTATTACAGAAATTCGAGAAATGATTTAAAAAGGAAGAGAGATGTAAATAATCCCCAGAACCTTAATAAATTAGTTCATTCTAACAGCCATAATTCTTGATTACGTTTGGATAATGCATAAATAATTCAAGTAACAGAATAATTAGTTAAAAAGCTCCGCTATAGTAGTCGGCCCGATTCGGAGTGGAACCACCATAAAGAAATACAAAACAAGCAGAGCGATATTAAGCTTGGAGTGTAAATATAAGAGTAAAAATGAAAAATTAATTACGAAAAAAACCAGTATTTAATCTTACCAATTTTGCGATCGCATAAAATAAAAAGAATAAAAAAATCCTAAGGATAACGAGCCATGTTGGGAGACAATCGTGCTTAAAAAATTAGATAAATTTGTATCTGTGAATAAAAGCAATAATTTAATGAGCGATTAAAAGTGTGTGTGTAATTAATAAACGTTGAGCTCTAAATCTGAGTTTTAGGTAGACAAGGTAATTTGAATAAAGTTGCAAAATAGTAGTATTGAGAAAATTAAAGTTGTTTGATGTAATTATACGAATAGTAAGTTATTGAAATTTCATGACTAAAATTTAAGGGATTAGATTATTATTGTAGGATTTATGGATTGGAACAAAAGGTATAAATTAGAGGACTGGAATCAAAGCTTTGAATATTCGAAATAGGTTTGTATGGCTAGCAGAACTCGAGAACACTAAAGTTTTTAAAATTCCAGATAAAAACGTATATAAAGGACGATCTAAACACTTGAATGTAACGAAGTTTGGAATAATAGGAAAAACGAGGAAAATGACCTCGTACACGTTTTCACAAAAATCACAATTTCACAAGAAGAGGCAGATACGTCTGCTCTCTACTACAGGGTTTCAATAGTTTTTATATCGACCGCTGCGCATTAGTGTACCGACCGTCGGTTGATTATCATGTTCAGATGGCGCCACCACACTTTACAGTTCAAGATGGTCGTTTATTTTGACAGTTGAGCAACAATCAGAACAGCGTCTCCGGAATTATCGGATACTTGGTGAATTCGGGACTCACATCCGAATTCAATATTCGATCGAAGTCCCACGACGACTAACGATATTCAAGGGTGTTATGCAAGAAGTCCTGAAGTTGAGATATGGGGACTTTGAATACTTTTCGACCAGCTAATTTGACAGCTCTTCTGTCTTTCACAAAGTTCGCCGATGACGCTCGTGCGTGTAAATAGATTTTAAATAATTAGCTTAGAATTTATTTACCAGTTTCAATTTATCTGTTTGACTAGTTCTGACCAGTTGGCAGTGGAGATTAAAAATAATGAATGAAATTGATATAGTCTGGGCAAGCTAACACCAAAGGGAAAACAAAACAGAATTCAATTTATCAAAATATATAGAAATTATAAAGTGAAATTAAACAATGAAATAAAAACTTAAATAAAAGATGGCACAGGTCGCCGAGTTTTTATTTGGATGCACATCATCCTGAAGTGTGACTTCTAGTCTGGTGTTTATTTTAAATTCGAATTTAATATTCAGCTTTTAAATTACTAAAAGTCGAAAAATTGTTCGTGGTAAATTTTACCACGTCACACTATATATACATTATATATACATTATATATATTATATATAAATGCTCAATTTATTTATATAAGGAATGCACAAAAAGTATTTCATTACTTTTGTAAGTTAAAAAATAAAAATGAATGTGATGAAACATGTCTTTTACATTATTCGTTTCACCTGAAATTAAAATAACTTCAAATTTCCATTTTTTAACAGCTCTCATTTAATATTACCATAGGTCGGTGACCTGATTTTTCATTATCGTAACAGAAGAACAGCGGCGTGTGCTCTAAAAATTTTTTGCACTGAAAAAGAGCATTTACCAGTTAAATAGATGCATATTTCTTTGCTAAGGGTTCTTTGATGAGACAACGGTTCACGAGCAGCTTTCAAATAAATTGTATATTGCTCTCGACTCGAGTTATTTCAAATACAAATGCTTTGAAATTTGGAATTAAAGTCATGGAAATTAAAGTCAACTATGGAATAGCAAATTACCTCATTTCAAACATATAATTATTTTTAAGTTATTATCCCATGAACTATTCAAACTGAAACATTATTCAGCAAAAGTTAAACAAGCGCGAGAAAATAAAATCTTACAAAAAAACATTTCAAACATACATATTCAACATTTTTGGCCATTTAGTTCTTGCAATCAAAGTTTATTTATGAATTTTTCTTCAAACATGCAATTTAATGTTTTTTTAAAAAAATTGTTGGGGGGTTTTTTCAAATACAAACTTTTCTAACAAGCAGTAGTAATTTATACAATACACATCAAGGTGACAAATTTCAGGAAAAATATCGACTCCTTTGTGGCTAATCTTGATATTTTTTTTATATCAATTGTATGAAGATCTTGACTCTCAGATAGTGGCAAATGAATTGACACAAGAACGACTAATAATCTGCGTAGGATCAAAGACAATTTGCATTTCTCAGTGACCCTGGAACTTTTCCATTTTTTTTCTTCTCTATTTTCTTTCATTTGCAAAGACTCTTTGACTTTGTTATTACTCAATTAAAAAAGGGGAAATACTTCCAGATGAAAAAAGGAGTAATTAAGAAATGGATTGGTATGAAAATGTGACAGTGAAAGGTGCATAGCTCTTAGGTCGCTTGTAATGAAATTTGTTTTTTATCTTACTACTGTCCTTTTGCATTGTTTTTAACGAAACGGACAAAAAGATTGTTTCTCGCTTGCCCACACAAGTGCTTAGTACCTTTATAGAGGAAAAATAAATGTAAAGAGACAGTTCAATTTCGTTTTGGATTTCCATGAATTTTATTGATGCGTATTTTTAGTTCTCATGAATATGTAACCCTTAGGGGAAAAAATCAGTCATTCTTTTACCGCGCTTTTTTAAGCCTTGAATCGAGAAAGCCGAAGGGTCGCGCAGAAAGTTGAATTGAAAAACATTTGTTGTATGAATAAATATATTCATAATAAACATATATTTATTTTTTCCAAAACTGATTTAACAATTTTCTCCAAAATCATTACATAAACATTACTATTTTCAGGCAATAAATAAATTCACAATAAAATATGTAATATCATTAAAAAATCAGCAATTTATGAATAAATGACCAAACTACGCGATAGAAACTATTGCCCAAAATCAAATATTAATCATTAACTATATAATTTAATATGAAATATTAACCTATTAATGTTCAGGTGGACGATTTTTTGAACAAAGTTTAGTAGTATGGATTCATTTGTTAACAATTTTTGAAAAACATTTGAATCATAGTTCCTTATGGGAAATTTTATTCTCTTTCAGATTCCAATAACAAAATTTGTATACAATGTTGTTTCAAAGTTACAGCTGTCTTTTCGCAAAAAAACACGATTCTTTAAAGTTCGTAATTTAAACTATTTTAATTCTCTTCCAAACAATTTTTTAAACATTTTATCCACACAAAATCTTGCGTCCATTAACCCTACAGTTTACAAAAATCCATGACCCAATTTGAAATTCAATATGGCGGTCTCAAAAACAACGTATAAAAATCAAATCTTTTTTTATGTTTTAAAATTTTGATTAACCAAAATTCCGTTTAAAGGGGCTTTTGGGGTCACTGGTTACAAATTTAGAGTTAAAAGATGCTTTTTTCTAAATTTCTAAAATGACGTCCCCAAAATTTTTGAATTTTTAAAATTTTGATTAATCGATTTGAAAGTCAGTTTAAGGAGGTTTCTGAGGTCGTTCATTACGAATTTGGGATCTAAAACTATATTTTCAAAATTCTTGATTCAAAATGTCGGACCAAGAATTTTTAATTTTTTAAATTTTCATTCATCCAAGTGAAACTATAAGTTTAAAGGGGTTTTTGGGGTAACCGAAAACATGTGTGGAGTCAAAACCTGTCTTTGCAAAATTTGTTATCGAAAATGGCGCACCAATTAAACTTTTGAGTCTTTTAAATTTTTAATAATCGAAGTGAAACTCAGCTTAAATGGTTTTTTTTGTCTTTGATTAAGAATTTGGAGTTAAAAGACTCAAACATTTGGGGGCGCCATTTTGAACAAAAAATGGTTAAAAATACAATTTTTGACTACAAACTTGTAATGAGCGAACTCAGAAACCCAATTAAACTCGAGTTTCACATCGATTAATCAAAATTTTGTGTCCGCCATTTTTTAATCAATTATTTTGAAAATACAGTATTTCTGACGCCAATTCATAATTAAAGTCGCCAAAAACCCCCCTAAACTGAGCTTCACTTCGATTATTCAATATTTGAAAAATCAAAAAATTTTGGGGGCTCCATTTTAAATCATGAATTTTGAAAATACAGTGTTTGACCCCACATTCTTTTAAGAGACTCCCAAAACCCACCTAAACTGAGTTTCACTTCGATTAATCAATATTTTAAAAATTCAAAAATTTTAGGGGCGCCATTCTGAAACAAAAAGTTGGAAAAAACAGTTGTTGACTCAAAATTTGTAATCGGCGCCCCGTAACTGAGTTTCACTTCGATTAATAAAAATTTGAAAAAATAAAAATTTTGAGGACATCATTTTGAATGAAGAATTTTGGAAATACAGTTTTTAACCCCAAATTCGTAATCAGCGATCTCAGAAACCCCCTAAAACTAAATTTCACCTCGATTAATTAAATTTAATTAATTGATTTAAATTTGAAAAATTCAAAAATTTTAGGGACGCCATTTTCAATGAAAAATTTCAAAAATACATTTTTAAAATCTAAATTTGTAATCAACGATACAAAAAACCCCTTTAAACGGAGTTTAAGTTTGGTTCATTAAATTTAAAAAATTCAAAAATATAAATATATAATATAAAAAATATAAATATATAATATAAAAAATATATAACATATAATATATAATATATATAAATATATAATATAAAAAATATATAATGTATATAAATATAATATATTTTAAAATATATTATATTATTATTATATATTAAATATATTACATTTCGAACTGGGTCATGAATTCTTGTAAATTGTATAACTATGTACGCAAAATTTTATGTGGATAAAATATTTCAAAAATTGTCTGAATGTAAAAAAAAAGTTTTCTAAATTATGAATTGAAGAAAACAGCTGTAAGTTTGAAAAAAAATACAAAAATGTTATCGGAATCTGAAAAAGCAAAAAATTGTTAACATATGAATCCATAATAAAATTGAATATTAGTCATTAACTAAACTGTAATATAGTCTTTAATTAAATATATTAAACATGAACTTAAATGTAATATTAATTATTAACTAAATCGAATATTTATTATCATCTGATTAAAAATCACTTTCAAACTTTAAAACCAGAATGAGTAATTATCTGAAATTAGTTTTCCTGGAACAAAAATCGTAATAAAGTTTCAATGCAAATTTATGCAGCGAGGATTATTCTTATAAGGAATTAAATAGTTTGTAAATTCGTAGACCTTGTTCTGCATAATCTTTGACCAAGAAATGGAAAGTAAATTTCTCGAATCTGAAAATGACGTCAGAATTTGATGAAATTGAAAAAAATATATGGAAGATGTGATTCGAATTGCTTCTACTAAGGAAAGTGCTAAAAATAAAAATGCATATGATGATATTAAAAAAATTGCTAAAAAAGATTATGCGATTCTATGTATCATCGATTCCAATAAATCGTAGAAATAGAATTTAGTTGATTTGCACAATTAAATAAAGACAAGTAATTAATAACAACAGTAAAAGAAATAATAATAACGATAATGTTGCTTAATTAAGTTACATACCAATTAAAACAAGTTTATTATTTATATTAATTGGAGCGTATGATGGCAGGTGTTACTAATTCTGATCACAAATGACTGAACTGATCATAATAAAATATTGAAATTATCATTATTAATATGAATAAAGTTCATAACGCTGATTAGAATTTTTTTCTGTCATTAAGCAAATTGTTTGTCTAAAATTAAATTTGATTTAATTTCTGAAACGATTTCGATTCAGAAAGTGAATTTTTTTAAATTTTTGTTTAAACGTACTTTTTATTGGCTTATTTTGTTTAAAATAACATTAAGCAACTTTTGATTAAAGAAAATTGCAATAAATGATATTGTTTTTAATTAAAAAAGCAAAATTTTACACAAAAACGTAACCTCACTTTCAATGTTTGTCTATGATTTCTCCTAACTAAAATAGTAAATATTTAATTACTAAATATTCGGGTAGCATTGGACAGAAGGTAGAGTTGCACATTCATGAAATAAAATGAATGGCATCTTTTTTAGAACTAAATCAACGTTTGTTTATTGCAAATTTTCATGAAATGCAGTTTTAAACTTATTAATCATTATCATTGGTTCTTTTTATTTCATGAATGTACAATGCTACTGATATTTAACTTTTTTTTAAATCTCAATTTGACTTTAAGTTTAAATCAGAAATAGATTTTTCTGCTACGAAATATGTAAATAAATAAAAATATAGATAAGTCTTTTGTGAATAGAAATTAATCAAGAATAAGACGGTGTAAAAAGAGACTACTAATTATTTTAATTCCATATCCTCCTCAAGGTCGCGTAATACATACAAATTTTTATAAATTGCAAATAAAAATCTATTAGTTATTGATTTAGAAGCATTTTAAATATTGCTTTCATTACAAAGTGTAAATGTAATGTTGAAATTATTTTCTAATTTCAAGTGGAAAATTCGTTCCTTTTGCTAAAAGCTCGAGATTTATGTATATTTTCTAAAACAACTACTTTTAACGCTCGTGAGCATTTTTTTATCTGTAAACTTTTCGACAATATTATCCATACCAGTTTCACAGTTTAAATTTTGAATTTTTACCACAAAGATTATGCGTAAAAATATTGCGGTCTACATTGCATAATATTTTGGTAGATTATTTTCTAAAAATGAAAAAAAATATGTGCAAGAGATAGATTTTTAATTTCAGAATTGATGAGAAAAATTAAAAAAAAACACAGGAAACGTATGCATCAATTTTTTACGTTACTTAACATATTTTTTTCTTTAGAAAAGAAAGTAAATAAAAAAAAGAGAGATGGAGCATTTTGCCTATCGCTTTTTAAAATCGGGTCAACTTTGCTTGACAAAAACTTGCATCGTTCGGGAACCCAGTATTACTTCACATGTCTCGATTCCTTCGTTTACAATCCTTCAAAATGGTATACAGGTTTTTCAAAAGAGAGGGATTTTAGAAACTTGAAAAATGCGCGTACTTTTGATGTTAGATGTCTGAAATGAATGTAATGTAAGTTTTTTTGAAATAGCAGTTTTTAGTGGTGCTTTCAATTTATGAAAATTATTCGTGTCTTATGACAAGTCACTCATTTAGTAAGTAAATAATTACTTGAATGATATAAAAATAGGAGTAGTAATGGAAAAAGTACAATTGGACTAGTAACATCATACTACTCACGTTGTTGCGTGGGGATAAAAAAACATTTTTTTGGAGGCATTACTATCATCATCCACGCCCTTGAGAAGGAGTTTCCTCCATAAAAAACATTCACCTGAAGGTGTTGCTTTCATAGTCAACACTCGCATGAAAGCTTCAGATTCATAAACAACACCCACAAGAAGGCGTAACCTTTACAAACAATGCCCACAAGAAGGCGTCACCTTATTTATAAACAACGCCCATATGAAGACGCAACAATAGTAAAAAATGCTTACACGAAGGTGTAACTTTAAAAAACATTGCCTACTTGTGGGCGTCGTGCAATAAATCAACACCTACCCGAAGGCGTCACTTTCTTAAACAACGCCCAATTGAAGGCGTTTCTTTTGTTATCAACGCCCACCCGAAAGCGTCATCGCTAATAAAATACGCCCACTTGAAGGTTTTTTTTGTAATCACGCCCACCCGAAGGCGTCATTGTTCATAAACTACGCCCACTTCTAGGCATGGTACAAAAAGTCAACGCCCACTTGAAGGCGTTTCTTTTGTAATCACGCCCACCCGAAGGCGTCATTGTTCATAAACTACGCCCTCTTCTAGGCATGGTACAAAAAGTTAACGGCCACTTGATGGCGTTATTTTTGTAATCAATTTCCACATAAAAGCTTCACTTTTATAAGCTGTTTTCTTTTTAAACACTGCCCACATGAAGGCGTCCTTAAACAATTCTTATTTGTAGGCGTGGCCTAAAACTCAATACTCAAGCGTTACTTTTAAGCAACAACGCCCCTAAGAAGGCGTGGTTTAGAACATTTACGTTTAGATGTTTCTGTAATACTGGAAATATACTAAATATCAACATTAATTCTTTTATTGAACAGTTTTTTTTAATTATGAAAAAATATGTTGTAGACCTTTATCCTCGTTTTCGAAATTATTTTGCCTCTCCAAAATGCGTTACAGTCCTCCATAGAATCATTCAGAATTTTATTTTCCCTATTTTTTATAAAACAGAAAACAATGCACACAACTGCTAAAATGAAATATTCTATAACTTGAGAGTACAGATTTGAAAAAGTAGAAATTCCGGACAATATATCAATTTCAACAAATTGTGAATAAAGCAGTTGTGTTTCACATTAAAATTCAGCTCATTGGAAAGTATTCACGTGTATTTTCCCGTGTTGGAATAATAGAAAAAAATTTATTTTTATTCTTTATTGATTATCGAGTTACGAGTTTACTGCATTTTGACGCGTATTGTGCATCATGTCCAAGGTAGATAATAGGGTGAAATTTATTTTCAATGTCTTGGAGGTGAGGGAGAGAGGAGGGTCCATTGTTCGTTGACCCAAGTTTTTTAATAGCGACATTAAATCGACCAAGTCTGGTGTTAGTTGGAAACTTGAGAAATATTTGATCTAAAATCACTTTTTCCCATTTATTGGATTATACAGGAAGTGAAGGAAATTTTGAACGAGTAACTCGACCCAACAAGAGAGGTAAAAAGAGAATTGGTAAAAAACCTTATTGTACGTTATATTGCTATAGTGATATCATCAGCACTCTATTGACGTGTCTGCCTCTATACGGACATATTCGTTTCACACACTTCCTTCTTATCTTCATCAATCATTCTCAAACGAATAGGTATTTTTTATTCTGGCGCATTTTTCGAATCGATTCAATGAAACTTTTTGATTGATACCTTTCCTAAGTAAAGTCAATTGTTATTTTTAAACTCAATATACAAATATTTTTAAAAATATTTTTTAATCCTCCAAAGCAGAGATTAAACAAAATTTCCAATAAATTTTTTTATTTTTTTTTCAATAAATTTCTTTGCCAAAATTATTCCTTTTTTTGAAGCAATGAAATTGTTCAAAAACTTTTTTCTTTCAAAAAAGGCAAATATGAATAAAGAAAAAGTTTCAATGTAAAAATGTTGCAAAAAATAAATTAGTTGGAAATAGAAAATATTGCAGTGATGCATAGAAAATGTCATTTTTATAAAAATTAAGAATTTAAAGAAGCTTCGAAAACTCTCAGTCTTTGATATCGATGACATGCAAATGAAAAAGTAATCAACAGGTTGTCCTTAAAAAATGCGCGAAAATATTCCACTTAATTTGACCTTTATAGAAACTCATGACCTCATTTTCAGCAATAACTGCAGTTCAATTCGAGGGTGATCTTATTCTTAAAATGTTATTTTTAGTTTTGAAGGTACTCTAAGCGGAAGAGGCGTCAGTCCAGTCAATAAAAAGACGATTTTTGACGTTGAATATGTACAAGTGAAATTTTCGAGGGCGAGAAGAAAGAATTAGAATTCATGGAATATTGTAAGAGAAAGTACAAAAATTGAGAAGATAAAATTGTTTGAATAATTGCTGAACCTTTGATTTGGAATTTGAAATGAAATTCGCATAGCCCTTTAGGAAACTGTGATAATAATGTTGCCACTTTATTGAATTACCCAATCAGGTATACGCCCACGGAAGTTTAGTTGAAGAGGGAATACATTAAATATAGAAATTAGCCTGAGAATTGTTTCAAAATATGAAACTATAATCTCTATTGGGAAATCATAAACATTAATGAAATACTTGAAAAATATTTTACAACTCTACATTCTGTAAAAGAAAACTCAAACTTTGGGATATTGTGCATACTTGAAATAAGCGAACTTTGTAATTTAAAAGCTATTTTTCAACTGCTTTAAGAATTTCATACAAAATGGAATTTACAAAGAAAACTGCACTTTTATCATTTACTGTTCTATTTGTGTATTAACTAGACCCTTGAAATGCAAAATAACAATTTGTAAAGGAATTGGTTTCGTAATTTTTAGTTAATAATAATAATCATCATTTAAAGATTATCAGTTTTACACAACTCAACTTAAAACATTAAAATTCGAATAAAATTTTATTTTGATGATAAATTTTATTAAATTTGGTTGATTATTTTGGCAATTGAAATGGATTGTAAATTTAATGTTTTAACTTTCTATCCCTTTGCGGGTTCGGGAGCCAACTTTTCTGTTCTCTTTTATTTTTTGCTAATCAACAATTATTCTTGTTTGTTTTGGTCTTGATATATTTTTGATACCATCTTTCTCTTTTGCACTCTCATTAATTGAGGAGTCCCATGCAATAATACGTTAGGCGCACGAACTTAAAGGTCAGCCAATGTACATGTCTGACCAATACTATAAGTAGAAAAAAAAAGTTCTCGTCGTTCTTCTTTCATCATTCTTCACTTTCCTCTCGTCTTATTATTTCCTTTCTTTCTCCCTCTCACATGCTTTTCTTCATCACTTTCTAACCTCTTTACTATTCGATTTAATGCAACTTTTTATATTTCTTCCGTCATAGACATGAAAAAGTGCCTTTATAATGGCTATTTTGTTTCGATAAAGCATCACTTTATAAGGCAGTATCGGTTTTGTCTCAACTGTGCATGACAACTGCCTTAAAAAGACTTTTTACGGCAGTTGTCATGCGCAGTACGCACTGCGCCTGCGCTTGTGAGAAGAGCCGTATAAAGGAAATACGTATAGTGCAAGTTCTGAAAACATTAGTTCGCTCCAGTTCTTTGTTTTTGTTTGCACCAGAATAACATTTATTAAAAAAATTGTAGGAATAAATTCAACAATGAGTGATGATAGTAATAATTCTTTAACATTAAGGACACCACCAGAGTTGTGTGCCAAATCAAACCAAGTTTCTGACAATTTATTGCCAGAAAAATCAAAAGCGACGTACGAACAAAGTTTGTAGCGATTCCTAACCTGGCAAAAAGAACAAAATACTGTTTCCTTTTCACAACAAGTATTGTTGGCATATTTTTCCGATTTAGCAGAAAAATGGAAATCTTCAACTCTTTGGAGCGAATATTCAAAACTATCTAAAATGTTGAAAATTAAAAACAATGTCGATATGGGAACATACGATGAATTAAAATCTTTTTTAAAGAAAAGATCGACTGGACACAGACCCAAAAAATCTAATGTTCTTAGTGCGAAAGATATCGAAAAATACTTAAACGAAGCTCCAGATCACACATGTTTAGCTACAAAGGTAAACTTTACTTATAAATTCTATTTGTATCTTAATTATAAACAAAAATAATATAAGCATTTTTAAAAACATCAATATCTAACGTAGTCATTTTAATTGTTAATTTAATAAAAGTAATTAGTTGA
>WNHD01001317.1:0-20074 GCA_011057455.1 Ganaspis sp. Gsp50
CTTTTGCAATAGGATACATGATATATCATATTAATTCCTAAGGTAACCAATAGGCTCCAGTAAAATAAATTATTGTGTATTAATGATCGTTATACTAACAATAAACTAACGTTAATTAATTATCGATAGTTTATCGTTAGCGACTAACGTTAGTCTATCGTCAATTTTTCCACCTGGGTTAAAACTTTGTACATGGGCAAATTTACGTCAGATTTCAGACCACATTTTAAAATCGGCCAAAACAATTTTTTTTTATTCGTTAGTGAAAAAAAATGGATACGTATTTTTTTATTTTTTTTTTTGGTTGCAAAATTTTCGAGTTATGAATTTTCGAAAATTTGAGTTTTGAAAAGTAGACCTATTTTCAATGGCCTACAACTCGAAAGATATTGAATTTAAAAAAATTTTTTAAATCATAAATTTTTATAAACAAATTCATTTTTTTTAAATTTGGACATTTTAAAAAAAAAACATAGCTGACAATGATAAGAATAGTTTGCAAAATGTTTCAGAGTGATCTTCTTGAATCTGTTGTGTTAAAATACATTTTTAAACTCGGCGTTCAAGTTTCACGCGTGCTGCATATTGTGCAAGTTCAAACAGGACTCTGAGCACTCGACGTTTTGTCTGAGACAATTATTTTATATAGAATAATGTGAGTTGGAAAGTAATGATAAAATTAAATTGTAATTTGTTGATGTGTCACGAGTGAGTACGTCAGTCCTGCGAATTTTGGTGAGTGGGAAATTAACGAGGTATTATATAGCAATTATAAAGGGCCTATCGCTCACTTATTCGTCGACAGTAGTTATTGTAAATTCAAAATCTTGGCCGCCTGCGTATCGTGTAACGAATCCGCTGGGTAAGAATTTTAAATATTATATATAAAAGAAAAATGTCATCGTTTAATCGTCGTGATCAATTATTTAATTACTATGTTTTTTGTTTACTTTAAATTTTATAGTGGTACACAAAGAGGGGCCAAGATAAATACAAAATCAGATTTTAATTCTGACCTGGAACGCTTGGCCACGTGGCTTTTAAACGTATTCTTTTTGGAATGACCGACCAGTTCGCTGATTCTTTGAAGAAAATCGATCAATTTATTTTCATTATTTGATGGTGGATCTTCCAGTACCAGACATAATTTTGCCGTTACACGGAAACTTTTATTTATAAAACTCCAGGATCAGAGGCGATTTCTACTCGTATTCACTGCTGTCGGCGATAAGTATATTTTCGATTTCATGTATTTTAAATTGTATTTTTTTCTTTAACATTTTATTATTTTCATGTTTTTCTATATTATAATTTCGATGTGATTTATAATTTATTTATTGAAATTTAATTCTTGAATGCGACTGATTCGGTGACATCACCTCGTTTAATGCGATTCTTTGTTTATTTATTTCTTAAGAACGAATTGACGATTCGAAACTATTTATTTAATGTTAACGAGGAATTGTTTTCAAAATTTGATAATGACCAATAAAATAAATTCGCTTTAATATCACTTTATTCTGTTCGGCTTTATTGGTTGTTGTTTATGTTTTTGCTTGTTTCGTCTGTCTCATCCCTATCGAGGACTTAAATTTATTTTATTAATTTATGTAATTTTTTCATTTAAATAAACGAAAGGTTAAATGTCTATTATAATATTTATTATAAATAATGTTAATATTTTATCAGAGACATGTAATAAAATCAAAAAATAAATACAAAATTAATTTTCGAACATATAATAACATATAATATATAAATATATATAATAGTAAAACGTGCACAGTGCAGCGCGCGTGAAACTTGAACGCTGAGTTTAAAAATTCATTTTAACACAACAAATTCAAGAAGACCACTCTGAAACATTTTGCAAACTATTAGATCTAATAGATATAGACAATAGATCATTGTCAGCTATGTTTTTAAAAAAAAAATTTCTTTAAACGTCCAAATTTAAAAAAAATGAATTTGTTTATAAAAATTTCATTTAAAAAAAAATTCAAAAAAATTTATTTTCTTTAACAAAGTTTAAAAGTTAAAGAAAAACTATAGTTTTTTTGTCTAAACAAAATTTTTTTAAATTCAATATCTTTCGAGTTGTGGGCCACTGAAAATAGGTCTATTTATTTCAAAACTCAAATTTTCGAAAATTCATAATTTGAAAATTTTGCCACTTGAAAAAAAAAATAAAAAAATACGTATCCATTTTTTTTCACTAAAGAATAAAAAAAATTGTTTTGGCAGATTTTAAAATGTGGTCTGAAATCTGACGTGAAATTGCCCATATATACTTCTTAGATGAAAATGAGTTGATTTAGACTATTTTTGGAAAATCGAAAATCGGCACGATTACAAGGCTTCCCTATGAGGAAGCAAAAAGAAGAATATGCGAGCTTTTTCAATTGTCACACAACAAATACATTTGCAGGCTATGTATTCATCGTTATATCTAGGTGACGTTTAAGACACTTTTAATGTCTTAAACAAAGCCGTTTTTACTGTCTTCCTATGTACAAGACGTCCAAAAATGTCTTAAAAGTGAGGACAAAAGTGTCTTCCGCCAAGACATCTGTTTTTGTAGTGTAATAATTAAATTCCGATGATAAGCTTATACAATCCTGATAAAGTAATAATCAAGTCCTGATAATAATTGTTAAACTCTAGTGTTAATTATTTAACTGTTATTAAAATTAAAAAATAATATATTTTAGAATTTCTATAACCGAAAATTGCTAATTCTAAAAGAGTGAATTAATTAATAAACATTAAAGGAAATTAATAAACATAAAAGTAAATTAATGAACGTTAAAGTTAATTGATTAATTAACATAAAATTAAAACCCACTGTTATTGTTTCAATGCTAGTAAATTATTTTTCTAGTAAATTTTTTACATAATATTGTGAATTTCCCGACATTTTTCGTTTATCAACGATTTTGCTATTTCTGAATGAAATTTTGCCTTAATTAAGATTTGCGTTGTTTAATAGAAGTCACTATCTGATATTATCGAAATAAGCGATGAAAATTAGAAACTTTCGGGACTAGAGGATTAAAAGCTGCAAGCTTTGAAAATTGGATGACTTCCACTTTCTCGAGTTCAAAGTTTGAAACCTCTGAACTTGGAACATATAAAATTAAATGTCCAATAACGTTTATATTTCACGGCAGGTAACTTAACAACTTAAACTACAGAGGAAATTTGAGCACCATTTTCATCAAACTTTAATTTACTATGAGTTATCGCATATTTTGTATTCATATGCATGCTTTATAAAACTCAACGAATTTTAAATTTAGAATATAATTTCAACTTATTTGAACAAAATTTTAAAGTCACAATTATCGTTAAAAAATTCTTTGTACATTTACTTTTTCGATTCGAAAATTACTATTTTGCAAGATTTACTTTTGGAAGAGATTTGTTTCTGAATGATTCGATTCTAAAAGCTTCTTCTCATAAAAGATTATTCTACTCCTTAAAAAGCCATAAAGTGAAAATATTTGTAAGAATCAACTTTGTCAGCTTGGTATGAAATGGATGTTACTTTCATTTTATCAAATTTTATAGCTTTTAGTACAAAATCTGAGAAACATTAATTACGTACATTTGTTATCGAAACGAATGAGATCATAATAATATTTTAAGATCATTGGCATTAAATAGCTTCATTCAGGAAGAAATATAGTAGCGGCTATAGCTAGAAATTTCTCTCTGAAAATTGGGGTAGTAATTTTCGTTGACTATTCTTTCTCTCAAGACGTTTAGTAGCTCCATTGTGAGAATATTTTCTCTTTCGTGTGACGTCTTATCGTAAGAACTAAGAAATCAATTATTGCTATTCCTCATAAAGGAAGTATTGTTTTCGTTTTATCATACACGTAGATAATGCGGATAATGTCAAGATACTGTACTTTATGGCACATTCCAGCACAAAAGCTGCACAAGACAAATATTCAAGTTTCGTAACTTTGCTAATGAATTTCTTGATGGGTTTAAAGTAAAATAAACTTTGGGCCTTTGTGTACGAGGAAAACCAATTTATTAATTGGAGCTTCAAGAATATTTAATTTCCACTTCTCGTAGCTCGAATAAGCTTTCAAATTAATCTGTTGCGTCAAAAACAAAACGAGATTTTTTAAATTAAATTTTAAGAATCCCATTTAAAAAAGAGGTTTTTAAGAAAGATTGTTTTTTAAGAAAGGTCGTTTTTTAAAAAGAAAGATTGTTTTTTAAGAAAGAATGTATTTTAAGAAAGAGTGTTTTTTAAGAAACACTTATTGATTTTTGTAAAATGGGAATCTTTCGTATAAATCGTTTGCGTCATCAAGAGAATTGACTTACTTAAAAGAAGATATATCTGGGGTAATTTGTCTTTCTCAGTGGCAGAGTAAACAAACAGATATATCGTTCTCCATAGTATAAACCCCAATAACAGTAGATCGTGTGACCTTATTTCCATTTTAATTTAATAGACGATATACGGCGAGGTATTTGCAAAACTGCAGAAAAATGCCGGCTGCAGGATGAAGCGACTCGATATGGTCACACAAATCTTTCGATTTATCGAGACTGGCAATTTTCATCTTTCATCCGTTCATGTTCCATAGGTAGATATGGTGTCTTTTCCTCGCGACAAATTGCACTGAAAACTCTTGGCGCAGAAGCAATTCAACTTATCGTTTTAAGATTAATTTCAAAAGGATTCCTTTAAAGCGGACATTACCAACTAAAATAAAAAAAAAGAGAGAGAATGCAAATGTAGTCCTGTTTAAAATTCTGTTCGCATCCTTCGTTCAGAGAAGTTTCACCTTCCCGAAGGGATTTCACGTAGTTGATTTGGTCGTCGGGGTCCGGATAGTACAAATCGTGTTTTCTACGATCCAGCTGCGACGTCCCGATCGGTCGCAGTTGCTCGTAATTGTCCTGATGTGAAATGATAATTGGTTTCCTTTGCATTGTACGTAACATTAGGGTAACTATCAGCTACCCAGAAAAGGCTAGTCAGTTCCGGTCAAGTAGAAAACGTAAAACAATCAACTCGCCTGATCATCGCTCTGATTAATTCTGTCCCCCTCTGATATGAAAATTGATGCAAACATACCATTTGTTTCACTCAGTTTATACCCGTGACAGTAATTATAATTTATTCTCCAGCTTTATCACTTCCTGTCATCTTGTATTGCTCAAGTAGATTTCATAGTTAAACGTTCTTTTGCGTGAATTCATTGTTGCAACATTATTACTTTCTGATCATTTATTCATTCTAACTCAATTGTTTTTGTTAATTGGACTGCTTTTGTTAATTGAAACTTTTGTTGAACTGTTTTTCTCCATTTAAATTGAACAAGTTTTTCCTCGGGGACATAGATTTGCTGGTTATTGCAAAAATTTGAGAATTTCAGAAAGAAGTAAATAACTCGAAAGTTTCTGAAGTTTGAAATAGGTGAAAGATGCTGGACTTGAAATGAAACTTAAGAACTTTAATTGTCAAATGTTGAAATTATAATTTTAAATATGGCGAATAGAATATCAAAGTTAGAAAATATCTGCAAGTTGTTGAATCTGGAACGTGGAACTGTCAAACTAGGGAGCAGAACGTCTGTTGCGATTTATTACAAAGAACTAAGCTATGGTGCGGGAAAGAAGGGAATATTCATTACTTAATGTGCCGTGTACATCAACCCTTTCCTCGTTACTTCTTTTTCTTAACGTTCATTTGTATACGAAAGTTTCAATGTCTGTAATTATTCACACATTTAATGGATCAAGTATACGTAGAAAAAAGAAGTCTTAGCCATTACTTTCATAAAATTCCAACGTTTAATTCAATTTTTAATTCAGCTGGAGAAAAATGTCGAGAATAAAATATGCAGAATAAAAAGTGAAGGAATGAAACATCAAAGTTTAAACATGATAATGAGAGGAAAAAAGTAGAAAAACTTTAGACAAATAATGGAGAGAAGAGGAAGAAGAAAGAGTGGAGGGATTTTTAATTTGGATTAACGGCTGCTTGAAAATTCTGTTTTATGGGTAAGCTCGCTAAATTCTATTTTCATTTTCTTCAATACTTAACGTCACAAGCAGAAAACGAGGACGCCATTGCTTAGTAACAATTCTGTTTAATTGTCAGGAAAATATGCGTTCTACCCTCCGGAATTTCTTTTGTTGTCGCAGTTCGTTCATTAAGGCGAACTCTTCCTTCTTCTTTTTTCCCCGAGAAGAAAAACATGCTTAAACAAAAAGAGAAAAGAGAAGATTGAGATAAGTCGAGATTGGCTGGACTTGCAAGTCGAGATTACTCTCAAAAGAATATGCTCCTCTTGATAATTCTCCCGAGATTATTCATCTTTTAAGAAAAGAAATGCTATCTTCCAATCGCATCAAATAACCCGATGTTCACATTTCCCTTTCTCTTGTTTAGCCTTTGTAAATTAACCTCCTTTACAAGCTTTGCAGAAATTAAATTTCAATAAATTACTCCGCTGCAAACAATAATGCAATGAGAAATGTTCTTTGATTTCACCAATGCACAATTCCAATATAATTCGATTATAATCCCCAGCATTCAATTCGTTCGACAAATAACGCACTGTAATTGAATCATTATTAATAAAATAATAATTGTAAAATAACCCACCGAGTGATAAATTCAGATTTTTATTATAAACTAAAATTAATCAACAATTCATGATGATTGGATTGATCCTTTAATTAATAATGATATGTATTGCATAATGTATTGCATAATATCATACAGTAAAGGACATTTTAAACCAGACAGTGGAAAAAGTAAGTGACAGTCAGACCAACGCAATAATTAAAATAACAAGGTATCGAAATTTAAATTATTAACACATCAATCAATATCAGACAAATGGATATATTCGCTAAAACGATTTTCTGAACTGAATAATATTATGATCAGTATATTACTTACGAAATTTGTCGTCTGTCAATTGTTAATGAATAACAACAACAAACTTGATAAATTAAAGCCAATAGTAAATGTAAAACAAAATATAAAAATGAATATTATAGGAAGTGCAAAACGAACTTTATTTCAATTAGCAACAAATAGGTGAAAGAATGCAATTGGAAATTTAAAGGTTCTGGGCGATTTATATCTTTCAAATAAGAAGTCTACAAGATTCTCGATTAAGCTTCTCGGTGGAAAACGATGGCAAAAGGGAGAAAGAAGGAAAAAAGAGGCCCACTTTTAGGGTCAGTGACGGAAGTTTACGAGAAGACTTGGTTGCTTTAATACCCTTATCTCCGTTGTAAACTCATATCGAGTCGAATGAAAGCACGAAGCCAAGAACTTTTCAACGAGTCTAGCTCTATACATCTTTGTTCCCTTGCGCTCTTAAACCACCTCTAGTCAACCTTTTGCTTCCTTTTCTCCACAGACGATCCATCTAACTTTATCATTTTACGATTCGGAATTTTCGCACCGAATCAGACATGAGACGACTCAAGTAGGAAAAAGAAACTAGAACATTCGCTTATCATTTCTCTCTTGATTTCTCCTCCTGTTTTGCTTTTTTGCATCATCTCTTCACTCTTTTAGCATATTTATCACTCAGAAAAAGCATGCAACTGTCGGTGCTAAAAACAACTTCGGATAATGAAGCACGAGAAAAAAATTGACTAAAATAATAATAACTGATGAAATATAATTCATTATCTTTCATGAACAAAAAAATAATAAGAGTTAAGATATTAAGATATTAAGAGCTTGTCAAAACTCAAAATTTCTTTTAAAATTGTTTATTGTTTGTGATTTGGAAGTAAAAACTTTCAAAAGAAGCTTTAAAAATTTTTGTAAAGTTTTCAAATCCTTTGAATTTGTATTTTTGATAATTAGCATTTGCTAAAGTCTGATTGAAATTAGGATCAATTGGTATTTCAATATTAACATATTTGCATTGTCATATACAATATTTGCATTTTGCCATTATAGCCATTATATATGATTAGAAAATGAAACAGATTGTAACTGTAATTCCACTGCAGGTGCTAAATTACCCGTTTATCAATAAATAAACAAATAAATCCAAGTTCGAATTGATTGAAATTATGAATAGAAATATAGACCGAATTATTGCAAATTCAAAATGATTGTTTAAAAATTCTGCATAACCATAGTTAAATAACATTTGTAACAAAACAAAAAATTTGTAACAAAACAAAAAATTTGTAACAAAAAATTCGCTTGATGTTATGAATTATAATTCATAACATGAAGCGTCAATGAAATTAAATTAGTTTTGTATTGAAATTAGATTAGTTTAGACCAATAAAAGTTGATATCGATTAACATTTGGATAAATTTAAGTTTTGAATTGGTTGAAATTAGCATCAATTAATTCTGATTGACGGTAATTGTCTATTAAACTTGGACGAATTTCACTTTGTACCTACCAAAATTAAAACCACGTAAACATGTTTGGATTAAAGAGAGATCAAACGATATTTCAAACAGACATTAACGTCAAAATACGACTAATATACCGTTCATATAATTTTTGTACTTGTGTTAACAATATTTGTGTTTCAATAAATAATTACAATTCAATAATAATCCAATAATAATTCAATAATAATTCGTAATAATTCCATAATAATTCAAAAACACTTCAATAATAACAAAATAGAGATGATTTGTTTTTTGATAATCATGGTATTACAACAAGTAAGTAGTTGTATTCATACAACTAATGAACAAAAAAAGTGATTCAAAGCATTTTACATTTGAATTCCAATTTCAAAAATGCTTTGACATTGTATTTTGCAATTGAAGTGAAGGGGACAAAAGATTTCGATGTCACTGTTATAAATTTGCAGTGTAATGGTCTGTCACCAGTGCTCATTAACGAGTTACGTTCTACAGGGCGTTGGATAATCACATCGATCGATAGGTATATCGATTGATTGACACTCATCGTTAAGCACAATGTCAAAGCATTTAACGACGTTGATTGTAATCCACTGGGTTTATACAATGTTAATACCATCATAATTTGTAAGCAGGTTATGTGTCTTGGAATAACAACATTCAACTGATAAGTTTCCTCTATTAATTTCCTCCAAAGGATCATAAATTTCCATATAAAAGCGGACCCATAATTTATTTCAAGATAAAACCGAACAATTTTATTTCACAGAGCAATTAATGCATAAATTAATAAATAAATTAATGCATAAATTAATAAATAAATTAATGCATAAATTAATAGATAAATTAATAAATGAAAAGTTATTTTAAATACCTTCTCATTGATAAGAATGTAAAGATCTACTTTTAAGAGTTGATTTAACAAAGAATATCTCTCTATTGCGATAATAGAAACGGTTTGTTGAATGTGCTGTTATAAACGAGTTATTTAGCAGACGCACTGTTCTAAACGAATTATTTATCAAACGCACTGTTGCAACAAATTTACTTAGTGACCTGCACTTTTTTAATGAAGACAGTAAATAATTAATTAGCGAAAATTAAAATGAGCCTATCCGGAACAGCTTTTGACAGTTTAATCTCGAGGACTTAAATTTCAGCATGTTGGGAATTCCTCGGGCATGAAAAATGAAGGAACAAATGCGACTTTGCTGCGGAAAACTCAATTAGGACAATGCCGCGTTGCGGACTTGCAATTAGTACGTTTGTACTTCCCTCACAGGTACAAGTATAAGAGTTCCGTACAGTGAGCAACTCGTTGGGCGCAGTCTGTTCTATTCTCGTTTCATCTCCCCTGGGAACCTTTCGTTGGAATTCCACTCTCGTGTTTCAGAAATACGGGAGAAAGACTTTTTCTTCGTGCAGGACCTCACGCACTTTTGCCCCACTCTATGTACACGATTGTCCGTATGTAATTTTCTACACCAAAGTAATTCGTTTTTGCTTCATAAAATTTCAACAAACCACCTTTCCACACTGGCTTCGCTCGAGAGTCTTATAAAAATAAAACTTAACCAACGACTATTGTGCAATTAAGCTCCTTGTACTTTTCATGATTTGCTTCTAACTTTCAGACGACTAACTACTACAGAGTCGGAAAACTCTCATTTTAGTCAAATAAATCACTCATACTAAGCAAATCACGATAAATTATAGGCCTCTTGAGTCTATATAATATATCGTAATTAAATAATAATCATACAAATAATTATGATAAAAATAATAATCATAAAAATAATTATAAAAATAATTATCATAAAAATAATAATCATAATAATAATAATAAAAATAATAATAATAAACAACCGATTAACTAATTAGACACATTGATAATTACCGAATGTTAAACTATTGAAAAAGTATCGAAAACTTTTCAAACTTGTTTTAAATAAAGAGAATAAATCAATCAAGAAATTCTTCATCCCGGAAGCACACAGCGAATAATAAACACGAGAAGCAGAAATTCTGCATTTCAGGTGGAAGTCAAAGTTGCTTACACAAAAATAAAGTTGATGTTTACGAATCAACGATGAATTGCGAAATGAAAACTTTTAATTGCAATACAGAAAATTTCTCGATACGTTTCCGGATATTTTCGTTTCCACAAGAACCGAGGAGATGAAATGTTTGCCCTCTAATTAAAAAACAAACTATTGTTTCCTGCATCAAAATGTTCGGACTAACATTTGTTTGCAACAGAAAGAACAAGTTTCAGAAACTAGTCAGATTTGTGTTTTTGAACTCACCGAAAATTTCTAATCAGTCTACTGAAACAGCAAAGTTGAATCATTTCCGGCTTTTGTTTTCTATTATAATTGTAAACTACAATAATTGTGTACTGCAGACTGTAAAAACAAGTGTCTCAATGTGATGTTTTGTTCTTCCTTTAGAAACCTTGTGTCCCAATTCCAATAGCACGAAACACTTCATGAGCATAGTAAAAAGAAAATGTTACTTGATTTATTTGAAATTATTTAATTTAAATATTTAAATAAGTTAACTTTAAATAATTATTAATAAGTTTGAGCTGCAAATATGCTTCCCAGGAATGTAAATGGAAATATATGGTCAACAAGTTTTGCCTTAAAAATGTTGCAACTTAAATTAAGACTTGTTTTAGGTCTTGAAATAAGATTTAGTTTTTACAGTGCTTGCTTAGCTTTGAGACAACAGGAAACACGAGTTTTTATAGAGTAACAGTATGATTGTGAACTGTAATAATTGTGAAGTGCAACAATTGTGAACTACAATATAGTTGTGAATAATAATAGTAAAAGACAATAATAGTCGTGAACAATAATAATTGTGAACAATAATAATTGTGAACAATAATAATTGTGAACAATAATAATTGTGAACAATAATAATTGTGAACAATAATAATTGTGAACAATACACGAAGAAAAATTGCAAGTGAAATTTATCTAATTTATAGTTACGTAAAATCTACTTAATATCACTTAAGTAATATTCACCTAACGTTTATATATTTTGAAAATAGTTGAGTATAACTTACCGAACGTATTAGGTAAACTTCACTTAAATTATTAAGCAAATTCTACTGAAGTACTTTGGTAACATTTACTTAAGTACTCTAACTCAACTACTTAAGTAATTTTCCCTAAGTTTTAGGTTCATTTCACTTGCAGTTTTCTCCGTGTAATAGTTGTGAACAATAATAATTTTACTCTACGATAATTGTGCACAATAATTGTCTGCACTGTCTTAATAATTGAAACGACTGATCTGAATCTTGCACTGACGGAATTAATAATGCAAATGACTGAGCTGGATCTTCAAAGGATCGTCTAATGATTCAAGTGACTGAACAAAATGTTGAAACGATTGAGCCAATAATTCAAATGACTGGAGCAATTGTTCTAATGATTGAACAAATTACCCGATTGACTGGACTAATTTGAGAATTGGTAATAATAACGATTGAGGAAATTGAAGGATAGAGTGATTGCGAGATGAAAAAACGAATTATAGGGATTAACCACAGGGATTAGAGTCGTGTCAATCTCTGGATTTAACGGAGAGAAAGGAAAGGGGTTGATGTGTTCGAAGGGGTGACGAGAAAGGCAGGGTAAGGTGTTGTAGCAAACACAGAGCAGCGACGCACAATAGATGCGCAGTTAGTAAATTACAGGCTGCTAGGACAATGGTGTACGGTCTCCCACTGTCCATACAGACGTGCAGCCAAGCGTATCCACAGTTTGACTGTGTACTCACTCTGTTTGTAGGTGTGTTCTCCGCCTGTGCTCTATGCAACTTCACTTAGACGCTCTCATTTACACATGCTTGGATACACAATCCTGTAAATTCAAGACCAGAAGCTTAACCATCCGTTTATCACGAATTGTGCGGATGACTTCCTTAATAAATTTCGGCAACTCGCGTCTCCAGCTCCAACAAAAACACCCTCAAGGTGTTTAGATAAGATCTCAGATGCAAGTTTCGTTTTTCAGTTTCAATCATCAGACAAAAATCCATTCCTCCGCATCATCAACTTCAAGACAATATAACAAGTCGTTCACCTTAAGTTGAATATCCTTTTCTTTAAAAAATCCCTTTCTTAAAAAAAATACCTTTTTTTCTTCTTTAAAAGAAGTTGCTTTTTTTAAAGAAAAAAGCAGAAATTATCTTTGAAAATTGTTTGTAAACAACGTAATTTACAAAACCTATATGTAATTGAAACATTTTTAAAAAATTTTTAAAGATAGTTTCTGCTTTGTTTTTTTTCAAAAAAGTAACTTTTAAATTTATTGTCAGAGATCAAAGTATAATTACGTAACAAACGACTTAAACAAAGTGTAAGCAAATAAAATTCCGAATCTTCAAATGAACTTTTATCCTTCTATTAATAAAAATTTAGATTTGTCCTAAAATATTACTTTACGTAAGAATGATTAACTCTGCTGTTATTGTTTAAAAACAATTGTCCATCTTCATTAGAAAAGTATATTTTTAAAAAAATAAAACAGAAAGAAAACAGTTCGTTCAAATGAATGTTCCGAACTTTATGAACTTCAAAGTGTCTCAACGCGAGATGTTTCGAGTTTTGAAAGGTGTTTTGTGTTCGTACTTCAATATAGCACGAAACACTCCATTTATTTAATATAATTATTGTACATGATCAAACAGATTATATGACCACCGTGAATAAAAGAACCAATGCTTGAATTGATAGGGAAAAACTTCTCTATCAATGACCATTGAAAAAATGACAAAAATCCGCCATAAGCCAGGTAAAATTAAAAATCAGGATTAAACTGTTCATTTTCCACTTTGACATAGAGTATGAAGCTGCGTGTGGTTTAATAAAAAAAAATACAGTTTTAGCTGGAAGCATTCGAGGAGAAATTAAAACCCTCTCATTTTTTGCTCGGCAAATGAAATGTACAAAATATGAAACAGAAGTCTCTCGCTATGCATAATATTACATCAAGCTATTTTGAATGCTTTTTCAGCCTCTCGACTGTTAAATCACGCACCATCATATGCACAAGCTTGAGTTCCCTTCAATTCAACGTAACTAATTTGAAAGTTCCTCCATATCGTGTATTTTTTTTACCAAAGACACATAAATTTGAATTAAATTAAAAACATGAAATCATAGTTGCACAATTTACACACTTTGTTGTATAAAACAAAAGCCGAACAATATTTGCTCTCTTTTGTTTTAAAACAAAAGCCGAACAATATTTTCACTCTTTTGCTTTAAAACAAAAGCCGAACAATATCTGTATTAATTTAAAACAAACACCGAACAATATCTCTGCTCTTTTTTGTTTTAAAACAAAAACCGCACAATATTGATTCCCGTTTTTTGGTATAAAACAAAAGCCACACAACATCGACACTCTTTTTTGTTAAAAGCAAAAAATGCCTTGCTTTTACTATCTTTTTTGTTTAAAACGAAAGCAATCTTTTAAATTGAATGATTACGTTTATTACCATTTGTAGGTTTTATTATTAAAAGACATGATTATGCGTAGCGCATGGAAAAAATAGATAGTGCTGGAGTTTTGATAAGAGCAAACAAACAGAGGCTATAATATTGTGAAAAAGGAGACTTGAACCTGAAGGCGATTGTGATTTGGTTACAGTTTCCGATCGTAAACATCCTCAAGTCGTGCAAACTGAAGAAGAAACTGTGAAAGCGCAGCAGAGTTGAGAGATACGATAAGTACAGGGTGTAGAGCATATAGAAGTCTCAAAGTTGTGTTGTGGTGGACTTGGAGAAAAGTCCCCCGGAAAATTCGAAGGTCCTGCGATACTTAGCGACATTCTAGAGTTTATCGAGCGTAAAAATATTCCTCCCATCTTCACTATCTCCCTTCTTTCCCTGACACTGTTTCTTACTCCAAAAACTCTTGTTTGTGTATACATCTATATTCTATACATATACGTGCAGTATCTTATGATAATGGTGTCCGGAGGGGCGTGACACGTTGTATGCTCTCTGCACATGAAGCACAAAAAGAGAAGGAGTAAACCTCAATTCTTGATGCAGAGATATCTTCGAAAGAATGGAAGCCGTCACACCCCTCTGCATATGCCATTATCGTTGGATATTATTTTTACAAGCAATCAGTTCGCTCTGCACCGCAACCCCTGATGACTTTCATCATCATCGTTATTCACATTTAAAGAGGACATTAGTACTTTTCAACAGGAAATGACAGTTCCTAAGCACCAAATTCATTCTGCCTCTCTATAATCCATCACGATTTTATAAAACTAAGAATTTAATTCAAGACTTAAGAATTTCGTAAAATTTAATAAAGAATTTCTTTCTGGGTGCAAAATTTGTTCAACGCTTGTGAAAAATTGAAACACTGTTCCATAATTGACCACACGTCAATCATGGTATTTTGCTTGGTGATAAATACTTATTATTAATTTTACAATAGGAAACAAGACAGGCAAAAATAATTCGTACAACACAATAGGTATACATCGAAAGAAATGAGTGCAGAAATGAAATCCTAATTTTAATTCTCGTGGAGGAAATAAGATCAGCAAAATGCACCTTTGTCTCGAAGCAATCGAAGAAGAAAGAGAACACGATATAACCGAGAAATTTATATTTTTTTTTAGTTTCACAAACAGCATGATATCAGAACTGCAAGCTAATAAAGTACACTTAGTGTAATCTCGATAAGACGAGAGACAGTGGACTGAAAGGCGATAGAGAAAAACGGGAAAGAAAAAGAACTTGATTACTTTTCTCTAGCAAGACTGACGTGACAAAAGAAATGAGGATAAGCAAAAAAAACAGTTCCGAAATAAAGTATAATAGATGACTTGGCAGATGAGTAATGCATCAAGATAATCAATCGATTAAGCAGAAATAATGAATGCACAATTTAATTAAATCAAGACTCATTGTAGCGAATCGACACGAGGAACAAAAAGAAAACTGGTATCTCGCTACTAAGTACTCTTGCCCCAAAAAAGAGACTTTTTTATTATAATAATTTTTGCAATAACTTTTACTTTGTATTTATTCTTTTATTTATTCTTTTATTTATTCATTCTTTTATTTATTTATTATTTACTTACTCATCTTTTTCATCAACTCAATAAATATTTTATGCAACTTTTAGATCCGTTTTTTATCTCTTTTTTAATCAATTAGAGAAACATTTTTATGAAACTTTTAGATATCTTTTCCACCTTCACAACGGAGTTTATAGAGCTTTATGAATGCAATTTAATTATTAATTTATTAAATAACAAACGCAAGAAATTATTAAATAAATTCCCTTTGTTTTTAAGCTTCTGCAGGGTTAACTAGTTTATAGTTTCAAAAACACTTTTTTGTAACTAACGAATTTACACGATTACTTGACAACTTTATATCCAAATTGTAAAAAGCTATTAAAACACCTATGAATAAGGAATAATTTCAAATTACAGTTGAAAGAAAAAGAACCCCTACCACGTCAGATTTTAACAATAAACTTTAAAACTTTTGAATTAATTGAAAACTTGGAGCACATTTTTCCTAAAATAAAGTTTTGGTAAAGTTTTCAGCGCGGTTTTTCTTGAAATCAGGATAAATTTACGCGGACGGAGAATGAGACGAGGTTTGGAAAAATAGGCATAAGTTAAAGACGTGTAAAAGAGGAAGGAGAAAAAAAGGGAAGGAGAAAAAAGAGGAAGAAAAAGGAGAGGAGAAAGGGGTAAAAATGTAAGAAGAATAAGAAGAGGAAGAAAAAAGGGGTAAAAGTGCAAGAAGAAGAAGAAGAAGAAGAAGAAGAAAAAGAAGAAAAGAAAGTGGAAGAGTTAGAAAGAACGAAGTAAGGAACAGTTCGCATTTTTCACAGTGGCACAAGAGGGCGAGTAATCTTTTATTTGTCCGCTGGCGGATCTGCCCCGCACCGTTTCCTCCGCGCGGGTGCCGCGATTCTTTTCACACTCGGCAGACATCTTTTCCGCCATCTTTCTTGCTAATTACCCGACCCGTTTTTCAACGGCTCTCAAACCTCAAGCTGAACACTCCCCGCATTCGCGGAAATGACATGAAATATTCAAGCAACCAACTTTACGGTGGCTTCTATCTGCGATCTGCCTTCTACCACCCCTACTCTCATGCCTATTTCTCCTTTTTTTCTCCTTTCTTCAATCTCACTTCCTCCTTCTCCAGTTATAGTAATGCGTACGAGACTTATTTCGAACCTGCCTCTCTTTCGCATCGCGTCTTTGGAAAACATATACATACATCCTCTGGGAACGAATTTGCTACGTGACATGAATTAAATCGAAAGTTTTATGGTCCTCAATCCTACGGCTAAATTACCTTCGGATTGCCGCCAGCATATTTCAGCCGGTTCCTAGTGACGGATAACCTTGCGCTGAATTATTTCAGCTTTAATTCTATTTCAGGAATCGGATAATAAATAAATAAAGGGGGTCAATCCCTGTGTTTCTCGAGGATTTACTGAGCAATTAAGATTGATAATCCAAGTTTATCAGAGTGTTTGACTTTTATTGTTAAATAAATTTCTTTTTTTCGCTTAGAAATAATGGGGTTCATCTCAATTAGCAAACAGTGTCGATAAATGGCTATTCAAAAGTAATCCACAAGTGCTCTATAAAGAATTTTCTAAAACTAAATGATTCTTTCTGATTTTATTCCCCCTTATTTAACGATTTGCAATTCGAGAACGAATCTCAGAATTTTTCAGAGTACACTGTACAAGCTTTATTATCACTGTAAAAGATTTCACACTTTTATTTCCATTTAAATAATTATTTAATTTTATCACCAAAAGCAGATAAAATTAAAATTCATTTCAATAAGGTTCATTAAATGAAACGTGAATAACCAAATTGATTAAGTGCTCAATGAGCAAATTTTTTAAAACAAAAAAAAAACAAAAATTTATTCTTATGCTTTGTAAATGTTATTTTGTAATCTTATGTTTTGGAAATGTTTATACAATTTTTATGCTTTTTAAGTAAACTTTACTTATTATGAAAAAATATTTAACTCCTTAACAGTAAATTACATAATTCTTGAACTATAAAAGCACCGATTTCTCGAACAATAAAACTATCAATTTCTCGAACTATAAAATCATAAATTTCTTGAACTATAAAACTACTTGTCGAACTTCGAAACTATCCAATTCTTAAGTTATGAAATTACCTGATTTTTCAACAATAAAATTACCTATTGACTAATAAAAATTATACCTCGAGTAATAAAAAATGATTTTCGAATAATAAAGTTACCTAATTTTCGAAGAATGAAGTTGCACACAATTTTTGAACAAATGGAATAATCAAATTTTTGAACGACAAAATAAGCTAATTTTTGAACAATAAAATAAGCTAATTTTTGAACAATAAAATAGTCTAACTTTTGAAGCATAAAATAATATCATTTCTTGAACAGTAAAATAATCTAAGATTCGAACAAAATAATAATCTAATTTTCCAACAGCAATATAATCTAATTCCCGAACAATAAAATAGTTTAATTTTGTAAAGAATAAAAAAATCCATTTTTTTTAATAATATTTAATTTTCGAACGTTAAAATAATCTGATATTTTGAACAACAAAATAGGCAAATTTTTGACCTATGTAATAATAAAATGACAGAGCAATTACAAGACTTGTTGAAAAGATAAGAAAGTGGATAAAACATTTTTGTCTTCAAGGAAATAAATTACGCCTTTAAGGATTATCCGAGTGCAATGAACAAACGCATAGTTGCATCTGTTTCCTGTTGCAACCTAGTCAAGAATACTATAAATTTTCGTCACGTTGAATGAAGCAAGATGCACCTGCTAGTAGTACTAACCTTGATAAAACGCTTGGCCTTCGTTAAAAGTCCTAGCGTGGTGTGCCTTGACGTTTCAGGACCCAGAGGTACTAACACTTTCAGCTTTTCAAGGCAATTTCTAAGGTGTGCTCGTCTGAAACAAAACAAAAGACATTTCATTAGTATCCAGCCCGAGGCGCATTAAACAATATTTCAATCTCACTTGCTCAAAAAATGCTCTCATTATTTCAATCTCACTTGATCAAAAAAACTACTTTCATTATTTCAATAATTTGTATTTAAGAAACAATTTTTTCTCTCTCACGTATAAATCATTGAAAAAAAAATTGTTTTAAGCATGGCAAAATAAATTACAAATAAATTTATTATAAATTACTTGATAAAATACGATCACAAGAAAAGTTTATAAGAATTGTTTATGGTTAATATGAAATGTTTAAACAAATTAATTTGTTCTGGTCTAACTAATTCTTCATTTCCGGTAAACATGCACAATTTGAAAGTTTCAAACTTTAAAATTGCACATCGCATGATGAAAATTCCTTGTGTATGAAAGTAGCAAAGTACGTATAACTAATCTTCACATCTAACTTTTGTTTTATCGAGATGACAGTAAAGTTATGAAAATGTCACGCTCCTCGTTACTAATCCTTTATAAATTATCTGTGTCGTTTATGGCTTCGTAAATCCACGATATCGTTAATATAAATTCTGCTATCTGCACTCGATAGAGGATTATAACAAATGCTTGTTTTTGAAACAAAAAAAAAACTAAAATCGAAAAATCTCGGAAGTGGTTACTATTCAAAAATTTGCATTAGAATTTCCCAGCAAAAACAAAAGAACAATGAAACTATGTTGTGTAAATTCTTTCCAAATTACTTGGATGGTCAGAGCAGTATTTCAGGGGTATTTATCGCTGCCATTGTACAGCGAGAGTATTCACGCGCCTAATGGCCCGTGATCGCGTCGATAACCCGGATCGTATAGTTTTTTCCGGGCCTGTCACCTTTTTCCTTTATCAAGCTTTTTCTCTCTATTGGTCTTTTATAACGAAGAAAATACGAGACAATAAAATTTTATTTCATATTTTATTACCTGCGATTCTCTCATTGTGCAAATCAAACTACAATTTTATTTACTTTCAGTGTCTCTTTCTCAATGCACCAAAAGTAAAGTCTAGAAATCGTAACCAAATCTCATAAAATATTGAAAATAAGCAGAGCATATGGAAACATTTATGATGCTAAGATAACCAGTTCTGAGTTGATTTCCTCTTAGGAATAATGTATACAGCAACGTGAGATGTCAGGCAAAAAACTTATATCACCCTCTCAAATATTTATACATTTCTTGGTTAAGTGAGTCCATAGGATATAAATACTAAAATTGGTCAATATCTTTTTTTCACTCTTGTCCAAGCAATCGACAGCGATTCAAAATATTTAGCAGTAAAGATAAAATTCTCCAAGAAAGCTTTTAACAAAAATAAATAAAAGATATCAACGATTTGTAATAATGATAATTACGACATCGTTTTAAACAATAATAATAATTACAAACGCCGTTTTAAATAATAATAATAATAGTTACAAACATCGTTTTAAACAACAGCAATATTACAAACATCTTCCTAAACAATAACAACAATTAGAAACATATAGTTTTAAACAATAATATGTAATGACAAACAAATGTTCTAAACAAGATATATATATAGGGTAATTCCGGGGGAGATGGCCATATGGGAGAGATGGCCAACTCAAATATTTTATAGAATTTGACTATAAATATCACTTATTATAGGTTACT
>WNHD01001318.1:0-13856 GCA_011057455.1 Ganaspis sp. Gsp50
ATTTGCAAAAATGTGAATCATGATTTTCTCATTAAAAAAAGTAAAAAAATGGACGAACTCTTTTTTAAATTGCTAATTGATCCAGACGGGTGTCCAAAACGTTATAATACTCAAATTGGGGGTTTTTTTTCTGGGGAATCGAATGCAAAAGGAAAAATTCAATGAAAGTTTCCGGAACCCTGTCAAATTTTCAGAAATGTGAAGCATGATTTCATGTTTTAAAATTCAAATTTACGCTATATATTTTGCTAAGCTGTTAATCGATCTTAAAATGTGTAGTGTTTGAAAGGTACTTTAGAATTTGTATTTTTTTGTGCCGAATCGAAAGTTGAATGAAAAATTCACAAAAAATTACAGGAACGCAGTTAAATCTCCAAAAACGTAAAGCATGATTTTATTTTGAAAAAATGCAAATGTAAGGTATACATTTTGCTAAACTGCGTTTTGATCCTGGAAAGTGTAGTGTTTGAAAGGTACTTTAAATTTTGTATATTTTCATGCCTTATCCAATGTATAATGGAAAATTGTAAAAATATTCCAGGAACATAGTCAAATTTGTAAACGTGTGAAACATGACTTCATTGTTTAAAAATTGAAATTTTCATTATTCTCTTTTTTAGAGTGCTAATTGATCCAGGCAAGTGTCAGAAACGTTATTATATGCAAATTGCGTTTGGTTTCGTTTTGCGTTCTGTTCTAGACCCAAATTTTCGTTTTCGTTTTATCAAAATATCTGGATATTTTTCTACGCAAAATACATGTTTTTGTGTACACGCCTGCATGCTCGCTAGCGCGTGTGTGTGTACGATCACATTACTCTGAAATAAACATCTTTGAACCTATTATTAATTTTTTTTAAACTTACATTATTTTTGTTTAATTTAGGTTAATTCTTTCCATTTTTATTCGACATTCATCTTTTTTTTAATTTTAATTGTTTTCTGTTGTGTTTCTAAAAATTGTCTTCCACGTTCATCACTGTTTTTTAACTTTCATTAGTTCTTGAGAAGATTCAGTAATTTTTTAAACTTTATTAATGATGTTTTATCGGGTGTTATTAATGTTCTTTACTTTAGATATTTTCGATGATGTCAGTTGTTTTTTATTCGATTTTCTTCAATTGCTTCATCTTTTTTCAACTTACATTGGTTGTTTTCTTCAGCTTTTTTTGACGTTCTTCACTGTTCATAATTTTTCTTTAACTTCGATTAAATTTCTATTTATTTGTAGTATTCCATAGAAGTTTCATTAGCTATCTATATTACTTTTTATTCGTGTTTAATCTCCTATTCAATCCCCAATATTTATTCAATCTACATTGAAACTTATTTTCAAATTTAACTAACAATAAGCATTTGTTAAACTAACGACAATAATTGCGGTCCTTCTTCACAATATTTAAAGCAAGATTTTCAACACGATAACACAGCAAACTGCAAACAATGAAAACAAATAATAAACAAAATTCCCAACTTTTGGTTATAAAGTATTATTTACAACATTCCTTGTAAAAAGTTTGACTTTAATCGCTTGCGTTGAGCGGGCAACACTTCTAAACATTAAATTCAACAAGATTTACAGCCTTTGAATAAATTACACTTATCAGTCTTGTTTGGCTGAAAAGAGTCCAAATTTATGATCTAGAACCGAGTCTTTTCTTGAAAGACAATTCAGAAGCATGTATATTATCTGTATACAAGAATCCTTGAGTCGAATGGACACAACGGCCAGTATTTGCCTTTTGCATGCACTTTTAAGCACACCATAAAAAAGCTTTGAAAAGCATTTTGAACCAATGGTCCGGTTTCTCCAAGTACTCAACGTTTTGACCTTGAACGAATACCAGTTCTGCAAACTGCTTTGGGTCCTCTTCTTCGCTCGTTTAGGTATGAGCTTATTTACACATGAGGTGAAGCAGAAGACGACCGGTATGGAGGGTGAGGCGTCCAACCTCACTATATAAACTGTCAGTTGAAAATATTTTGCATTATGTTTCTGTCGCCTCTTGTCCTATGTACCAATCTCCAAAGCAACATGAAGATAGTAAGCATCCTATCCTCAATTTTCAAAGTGCAACTTTTCCCCAAAAAAAGTGTCCTTTTCATCAGTGTTTCAATTTTTTTTTCATTTTTTGACGGTTCGACTAGCAGAGGACTTTTTTGATATTTTATAACCAGTGCTTTCAATTCAAAATGATTATTCTAAAAGTAAAGTGGATTTGTGAATAAAAAAAATTAGCAAAAGTTAAAAATCGCTCATTTTGAATACACTCTCATTATTGATGAGAATGTAATAGTTGAAATCTTGACGTTTTTGGAATAGTTCAAAAAGTGGCGTCGATGTTTGTGAATAAAGCGACAAAATATATTATGTTGGAAAAGGAAATAAAGATGCACTGGAAAAGCATTTTTAAGGACAAAAATTTATTTAAGTAGGACAACTTCTTTTAAAAAGAATTTTTAAAAAGAGAAGTTTGTTTCAAAAAGAATTTCTTTCGAAAGAAAAGTTTGTTTCAAAAGGAATATTTTTCAAAAGAATAGTTTGTTTCAAAAAGAATGTCTTTCAAAAGAATAGTTTGTTTCAAAAAGAATGTTTTCAAAAGAAAAGTTTTTTTTAAAAAGAATGTTTTTCAAAAGAAAATTTTCTTCTAAAAGGAATGTTTTTCAAAAGAAAAGTTTCTTCTAAAAAGAATGTTTTTCAAAAGAAAAATTTACTTTAAAATAAAAAAATAGAATTTGTTTAGTTTTTAAAACAAGAGGAGTTCAATTTACAAAGCAAAAGTCTTTTCAGGATGATTTTTCATTTTCGTGACGAAAGTTCATTAAACTAAAACGATAGTTTATTAAAATTTCAAAACAAAACGATTATCAAGTTTCAAAAGAAAACGTTATTAAGTTTCTAAAACGAAAGTTGATAAAATTTCGAAAGTGCATCAAAATGAGAATGAATTTTTGAAATTAAAATAATCCAATGAATTTTAAGCGAGGAAGACTTAAATTACTTTCTACTTATGTATACGCGCTTTATGCACCCAGAGTAATAATTGTCCTTTTTGTACCTTCAGCAGTCACTAAATATGCAAATTATTTACGGTAATACATGCTTTATTTACTTAGGTGAGAAATGAGTACTTATTTACCTAGAGCAGTAATGAAATATTTTATTCACCTGAATCAATAATGAGTACTTTATTTACCTACATCTGTAATGAATATTTTATTCACCTAGGTCAATAATGATTACTTTATTTACCTAGAGCAGTAATGCATATTTTATTCACCTAGATAAATAATGAGTACTTTATTCACCTAGGTAAATAATGAGTACTTTATTTACCTAGATCAATAATGAGCACTTTATTTACCTCGAGCAATAATGAATATTTTTACCTAGGAAAATAATGACTATTTTTTTGCCCAGCGCAATAACGCATACTTTATTTACCTAGAGCAACAATGAATACTAAACAAGTATTTTTCGTTTGATGATTCTACAGCAAATCTTGGTCGCACAGTGTCTGATTGTGGCGGCTTTGGCGCTACCAAAAACGCCGCAAAATCCGGTCTTCATTGGTTACCAAGATAGTCTGGGGCAGTATAGTTTTGGATACAGTTCACCAGAATCTGCTAGATCAGAAGTACGACAAGCTGATGGACAAACGAGAGGCTCTTTCAGCTACGTGGATGGAAACGGAGTCATCCAAAGAGCGAAGTACATTGCTGATGGAGAACATGGATTTCAAATATCGGCTACCAATCTTCCACGAGCTGTGGAAGAAACTCCGGAGGTAATTGCAGCTAGAGAAGCTCATCTCGAGGCGGTGAGATTGGCTCACGAAAGAGAAGATCAACATCAATCGATTTTGAACCAGCAAGACCTTTTGCAACAGTTTCATCAAACATATTTGGAGAGGAAAGAATTGGGTCAACATCAAGTGCATCATGGAGAATTGAACCAGCATCAACTGGATCATAAAGAATTGAATCAGCATCAACTGGATCATAAAGAATTGAATCAGCAACAACTGGATCATAAAGAATTGAATCAGCAACAACCGGATCATAAAGAATTGAATCAGCATCAACTGGATCATATGAATCAGCATCAACTGAGTCATAAAGAGTTTGAACAGCATCAAGTGGATCAAAAAGTGTTTGAAAATCAAGATTTGAATCTGCCAGTGGTAGAAGAGAAGATTTTGGTTCAGCAAAGGATAAGTGAAGAGCAATTGAATCAATCGGAGTTGAAGAAGGAACTATTCAATCAACAGGAATTGAAACAGCAACCGTTGGATCATCCGGAGTTGAAGGATCAAGATCTACTGAGTCAATCTGAGTTAAAGCAGCAACAAGTGTTTCGACCAGAGTTCAAACAACAGCAGTTGATTCAAGCAGAGTTGAATCAACAACAGTTGACTCAACCCTTGTTAAAACAACAACACTTGCTTCAACCAGAGTTCAAACAACAACAATTTATTAAACTGAAGTTGAAACAACCGCAATTGATTGCATCAGAATTGAAACAACAACAATCGATTCCTTCTGAGTTGAATCATGATCAATTGGAGTTGAATAAACAACAATCTAGTCAACCAGATTTGAAGCAACGTCAACCTCTGGATCATCCAACGTTGAATCAAAAACTGCGAGACGTGCCAGAGTTGAATCAGCGTTTTTCATTGACGCAGCAACCGATCAGCCAATCAGCTCTGAGGAAACAACAATCAGCAGATAAAGTGTTGCAGCGAATTGCTGAACAGCAAGGTTTGGCTAACCAGCAGATTTCCAAAAAGCAGGAAATAAATAATGATTCATTCGTACAACCATTGAATCAGCAACAAGCAATAAATCAACAATCTGGTCAGAAGCAATCATCGGAACCGTTTAACAACAATCTGCATCAAATCTTAGGACACCAAAATCATCCAGTGCTTGGACAACATTTGCAGCATCATCAATTATCTGGATTACAAGAAGCGGATCAACAACCTATGAATCAACAATCTATGAATCAACAATCTACGGATCAAAAATTATACGATCAAGATCATTCTTCGGGTCAACAATCTGCGCAAAATTTGAATCAACTGAAAACATTCGGACAACGCCTGAATCAAGTGATTTTGAATAAGTATCAAGAAAATCAGTCTGGATTGGGACATTCTTCTGAAGAGTATTCATCATTAGGGGAGAACTTGAATCGACCGCATAAAGTAAAACAATTGAGTCAACAGAAATTGGTTCAACCTTCGAATCAAGGTCAATTTATTGAACGACCATTGAATCGAGATCAATTAATTGGGAGACCATTGAATCGGGATCAATTAATTGGGAGACCATTGAGTCGAGATCAATTAATTGGGAGACCATTGAATCGGGATCAATTAATTGGAAGACCATTGAGTCGAGATCAATTAATTGGAAGACCATTGAATCGAGATCAATTAAATGGACGACCATTAAATCGAGATCAATTAATTGGACGCCCAGTGGTTCAGCAAAGCCAGTGGTTGAGTCAGCAAAAATTAATTGGGCATCCATTGGAACAACAAAAATTGTCTGGGCAACAATTGGTTCATGAGTTGACACAACATCAAGAGTTAAGTCCTGAGATACTAGGACAACAATTGGAAGGTCAGCCGTTATTGATTCCGCAAATTGCTAATCAACCAATAGTATTTTATGAAACACCTGGAAAACAGCAATCTGAAAACATTCAATTGTTGGAACCACAGCAAACAAATCAGCAGCAATTGTTAGGACAGCAGCAAGCAGATCAGCAGCAATTGTTAGGACAACATCAAGCAGATCATCAACAATTGTTGGGACAACAACAAGCAGATCACCAACAAACGTTGGGACAACAACAAGCAGATCATCAACAAACGTTGGGACAACAACAAACAGATCATCAACAATCGTTGGGACAACAACAAGCAGATCATCAACAATCATTGGGAGAACAACAAGCAGATCATCAACAATTGTTGGGACAACAACAAGCAGATCATCAACAATTGTTGGGACAACAACAAGCAGATCATCAACAATCGTTAGGACAATTACAAACAGATCATCAACAACTCTTGAGACAGCAACAACTATTTAAACAACAAACAGATCATAATCAATTTTTGGGACAACAACCTGCAAATCATCAACAGTTTTTAGGACAACAAGCAGATCAAATATTGAGACAACAAATAGGTCAACATCAATCATTAGGACAACAAGCAGATCAGCAGCAATTGTTAGGAGAACAGCAATTGCATCAGAATCAGTTACCAAAGCAGCAACAAATTGACCAGCGCCAATTGTTCGGACAACAAGCAGATCAACAGCAATCATTAGGACATCAACAATCAGAGCAGAATCAACAATTGGGTCATCAACAAACAGATCAGCATGTACCATTAGGTCAACAAGCAGATCATCATCAATTCTTAGGACAAAAACATCAATCAGATCAGCAACAAATTTTGCAACCTCATGAACAACAATTTTTGAAATTGCAAGCAGATCAACAGAAGTTGTTAAATCAACTACCAAATCAGCAACAATTTTTCATATTGCAATATTCGGGAGAACAACCACTTTTGGACAATCAACATTTGGTACAGCAACAACTAAATGAGCAACAATTAAGTCAGCAGCAATTAACTCGGCAACACATTCCGAGTCAACAGCAATGGGACCAATCAAATCAACAACCTTTGGTCAAACAACAATCATGGAATCCTCAACAATTAAAAAGTCTTGATAAAAATGGTGCAACTGAAAAAGAAATCTCTGAGCAACAGAAAGAAAATGTTGATGCTGTTCCATTAACTAAAATTCTTTATAATAGAATAAATACTCCGGAACTTCCTTCAGTTTTAACACCACAAGCTCACGTTCAACCAATTTTCCAAGGCAACCAAAAAATTGATCAAGGAAGTGTTGAACCAAGTGATCCAATATTTCAAAATATTAATCCTAATGCAGGTGCACATTATGAAAATATTGGACAACAACATTTGAACCAGGGGAAACCTTTAAACCAGGTAGAAAAAAAACTTATTTTTTATTTCAATTCCAATAATCAAACAAACAATGATCAACTTACCTAGAGTAATAAAAAATTCATCTTTACCTATGGGGAAATAAAGTGTTTTATTTACCCAGTGTTTAAATTTACCCAATTTAAAGTGTCATTGACCTGGGATAATAAAGTGTCCTTTATTTCCCTAGAACAATATAGTTTTGCTTTATTTCTTGTTGCCAATAAAGTGTGTCATTTATGTGAGTTGAATTTTTTTACACGGGGTTATTAATTTCAACAATAAATTCTGCATTTAGTATTACGTTTACGTTTAAACGTATTCTACATTTAGCAGAATTAGAACTTTATTTTTTGAACTACAAAAAAGTGATTTTTTCATTAAAACTTAAAATTAATCTTTAATTTTCTTTAGAATAAAATTATATTGCATTGACTGTTACAGGCTTCCATCGATTACTTGAAGCATCAAGGCGAATCTCAGAGTTACGGTAAATCAATTTAAATAATTAAAAATCTAGCTTACATTCAATTAAATTAATTAAATCGAATTCGACCATAATAATTGAATGAAATTCAATTGTATCTTTTGAAGAATACTTTAGAAACAAGTATTAAAAATATAATTGAACTTTTTATGAAGAATTTTTTGCAAAAATTTGCACTTGAAATCACAGCAGATATTTTATGTAAATAAGACTGTGGTAGATTTTTATTCATTGGACTTGAATCGATGAAAAAACGACCTTGAAGAAAAAGAGAATTCTTGACTTTTGCAAAGTCATCAGACTGATTTTATTATTTTTACGCAATCCAGTTAGCGATCCGGAGCAAATATCTTTGCAAACCACAACTCCACCTTCCCTTTCGTTATATGACTCTCCAGACTATCGCTATCAAGGTCGCCTTACTTCCGGGGTCGATGATCGATCAAGGTCACTTCAACCCGACGACCGCCATCCATTGAATCATCGAGAAAGCTCTTTTCTTCTTTTTCTTTTTCATCAATTCAAATTTTCTATAAAAACTAAATTTTTCCATTCGTTTGCACACAATAAAAAGCCATTTTTGTTATGTTTTTCTAATATTATATTTAATTGTCATAGTCTAATTTTTTACTTGAGGAAATAATGTACACTTTATTTACCTGGGTGGAAAATACGCGCTTTATTTACCTAGGGGAATAATACGCACTTTATTTACCTAGGGAAATAACACGCACTTTATTTACCTAGGGGAAAAATACGCACTTTATTTACCTAGGAAAATAACACGCACTTTATTTACCTAAGGGAATAACACGCATTTTATTTACCTAGGGAAATAACACGCACTTCATTTACCTAAGGGAATAACACGCATTTTATTTACCTAGGGAAATAACACGCACTTTATTCACCTAGGGGAATAACACACACTTTATTTACCTAGGGGAATGACACGCAATTTATTTACCTAGGGAAATAACACGCACTTTATTCACCTAGGGGAATAACACACACTTTATTTACCTAGGGGAATGACACGCATTTTATTTACCTAGTGAAATAACGCGAACTTTATTTACCTAAGGAAATAACACGTACTTTATTTACCTGGGGAAAAAATGTATGCTTTACTTAGGTAGGGAATAAATGTGTAGTCTATTTACTTAGGGAAACAAAGTATACTTTATTTACCTAGGAAAACAAAGAGTTTTTTATTTAGCTAGGGAAATAACATGTACTTTATTTACCTTGGGAAAGAATGTGTATTTTTTTAGGGTAGTAAGGTGTACTTAATTTATTCAGGGAACTAACGTGCACTTTATTTATGCAGAGGAATAATACGCATTTTATTTACCTAGGGGAAAACACGCACTTTATTTACCTATAGGAATAATACACACTTTATTTTTCTAGAGGATTAATATGAACTATATAAATGTGTACTTTATTTCTCTAGGGAACTAATGTGTACTTTATTTACCTAGGGAAACAAAGTGTACTTTATTTACCTAGAACAAAAAAATACTCTTTTTTAGAACCGTTGTACTTTCTGATTTTTTGAAGTAAAATTATTAATTTTGTTACACAGGTATGGTAGAACCATGGCTGAAAAAAAATGAATCACTTCCAGGAGACGGATTTCCAGGACAGGCTAATATTAAGGATAAGGAATCTTCGCCCTTTGCTGGGAGTCAAATATATCAACTCATTGGTCCCAATTACACGAGTAAACCCTTCATTATCCCCTCTTATAATGGGCCTGTAAAAAATACAGACCAAGCAGGAATCCCTATGCAACCTTTGCTTGGTTTTCAGTGTTTCGTAACACGAGCTGACCAACTTATTGCAAAGTTGGTAAATTCAAATTAACCCTTTCCACAAAATCTCGAAAATTTATGACATGTCTGTCACTCAAGTCATCTTCCTAGATTTAAGACTTTATCTTTTTAAACACTTTCCAATAGTAGTTTAAGTTTAATTTTTTTTTGTTTTTTTCGATAGTAATTTTAAGTCTTTTCAGTATAGTATTTTTAAGGTTTTCTTACACTGTCTGATTACGTTTTTTTAACTTTACTTTTAAATCTATTCCTTAACTTTTCGTTTTATTTTTTGCTTTTTACATCAATAGCTTTAAAATTGTAATTTTTTCCAAACTTTTTTAACTACTCACTAAAATATCACTTTGTTATATTTATAAACGATAAATATACTAAGTGCGATAAATTAACAACAACGAACTGTTGGTAAATTGACAGAAACGAATTGTTAATAAAAATTTCCCCATTCAACGAAAAATGTATTTCTACGAAAGATAATAAAACCGAATTTTAATTATAAGACCTACAATGGATGTAAATAAATGTTTCATATCCCAATCCAAAAAAATGCGAATGGTCCACTCTGTTAAAATTAATCTTGAAATAAACTACAAATGGAATTTTTAATACAAAGTACAATTTCACATTTGTCAAGAGCTTTTATTATTCATTTACAAAATAACGCTGGATGCGCGAACAATAATAAAAGCGTACACGTTTAATTAATAGTAAAATAATATTAATTACAATAATAAAAGTGATCTTAAAATAACAGTAGTAATAATAATATACATTATGTCATATACAATGACTAAAATGCGACAAAATTCTTCACATATTTTCGAGGCCTGAGGAGAAGATTTACTTTCGACAAAACAGCGACAAAACGCTTTTTACCAAAAATAAACTCACTATTCCAATTTATTCTCCATTCAAGAGAAAATCGAGCACAAATCGCCCTTTTAGGAGAATTGCGCTCATATCGCAAAAAATACTTTTTCGTAAAAAAAAAGAAGGTCGACTTTGTTCTTTCGATATTAAAAAAAGAAATTTTTTTCATTCAATGAAAACTCTTTTTTTAATCGCAAATTTAATTTCACGACAAGTTTTTTTTCTTGATTACAAACTCCTTTTCTTAATTACAAATTTCTTTTTTTAATGATCGTTAATTAATTAATTTATAATTCGATAATTAATTCGTAATTCGGTAATTAATTAATTATTAATTGAATTATTTATTAATTTAATTATTAATTCTTTAATTATTAATTAATTAAATTAACGAATTTGTCCTTCTGTTAATTAAACATTTGACTAATTAATCTATCATAATCATTTGACTAATTAATCATTTGACTAATTAATCTATCATAATCATTTGACTAATTAATCATTTGACTATAACTGATCCAGTCTTTCATATAATTTAACTATTTCACTGATCCAAACTTTTGCTAATTAATTACATCGCTAATGAATTAATCAAAATTCAATTAATCAAAATTTAATTAATCAAAATTCAATTAACCAAAACAATCAAATTGGGTCACGAGCTAAAAAACTGTCATTGAAATTCATTTCTAGATTGCAATTTCGAAAACGAAAATTCGAACAAAAAAGGCATTTTAGGGGATGATGAAAAAATGAAAAAAAAAAGATGATGTTGAACGGAATAAATCGAAAGAACAAAGTGATGGCTAGTCACGATTGGTTGCTTTTGCCCTTTAAAAGGATCTGTTTCTTACGAGTCTCGCGTAATACTGAACAATCGATTCGCGATGCTAAGCCGCCTACAATAATCATAACGATAATTACAATAATACGAAATATATTCAGAAACGCTAATATTTATGGTAATGACATAATAAAGTGACGTCATCGAAGTCGTTTCTCGCCGTTAGACTTTTGTGAATGTTTCAATTTTTTTTTCTGTCTATACATAAAACTCTGCTCTTATACATATTATATATTCATATAAATCTAAATATAATATGTATTTATAATGCTCATATATTTATTTATATATAATATATTCGTTCTAACGCAATAAATAACGTCCACTCTTCGCTCGAATACAATAAACTTCATAATAATATTTTTATTAATATCCTCTCCTTACGTTTCTACTTCACCCATTTTTCTTCTCTTCCTTCTCAATCCTAAAAAGGGAACAAAATTTCCCTTTTGATTAAAACAAGTTTTCTTTTTTCAAAAAATTTTTTTGAAAAAAAAACAGAAAAAACACTTTTCTTTTCCCTGATTTTCCCATCGTTTTAATTATATGATCGAACGATTTAATATGATCGAACGATTTAATTGTATGATCAAATTATTTCGATAATCAAAGCTATACAATTAGACTAATTTATTTTCTACTCTCGTTTCCTTTTTCTTTATTTTTTTAATTCAATTTTTAGCGCTTCATTTTTGTCAACAAAAACGAGACACGCCACAAACAATTTTTAGAAAAGATTTTTTAATCCTTTTCCATGTTCTTTTTTCTAAATTTTCTAATTCGAAAGTACTTTCAGTCATTGATATTTCAGATTGAAAATACTTTCAGTGTTTTTAATTGAAAATATTTTTGACCAATGATACTTTGAATAAAAAATACTTTCAATCGCAAATCGATTCGAAAGTTGTCGCATCGAAAATGCCTTCAATTGAAAATTCGTTTAATCGAAAATACTTTTAATCAAAAATACTTTTAATCAAAAATACTTTTAATCAAAAGTACTTTTAATCAAAAATACTTTTAATCAAAAATACTTTTAATCAAAAATACTTTTAATCAAAAGTACTTTTAATCAAAAATACTTTTAATCAAAAATACAATACTTTCAATCTCAAACACTTTCGAAAATCCTGTCAATTGAAAATATTTTAAATCCCAAAAAAAATATTTTCCTATTAAAATAATTTACAATTCGTCCAGTGTTAAGAAATGCATATATAAAATACTTCCTAATTAATTAAACATTCGATTTTTGTAATTCAAAAAAAAAAAATCCGGAAATAGTTCAATGTCAAAAAATGGAGTTGGAAAAACTCCAATTAGGCCTAATTATGCAATGGACTGAAAATAATTGCCTCTATCTCTCTCTTTCTCTTTCAAATGAGTTCTGAACTGAAACGTAATAGATCATATCTCTCCTTCTCATCTTCTTTCTCTCTGTACCATTCCCTATGACATTTAAAATTGTGATATTCTCACGCAGTCACCCATGCATTCAATGTTGAGCGAACAACCGATCTACTATCGAATTAACTTTTGAATCATACACAATGAAAACTCGATTTTCGAGACCAACAAAAAACAAAGAAAATAAAATTTTTAAAACACGGTGCGACGTGTCTTTGTAAAAATGTTCTGCTCTCTTATTTTTTTCGAAATAACTATTACCATCAGTGGTTATTAAATATTTGATAAACATCACAGAAAGGCCAATCGAAATCAGTAAAACTGATTCACAACTCTTTCATGATCATTATTTACATCAGCTTTTTGTTTTAAAGATTTTTTTTTAACGTTTTTTAAACGTGATTTTAAATGAGAGTTTGAACAAGATTTTATAAAAGTTATAATCAGCGTTCTAAACAAGTTGTAATCAAAATTTTAAACAAGTTTATAAACAAGATTGCAAACAAATTTATAAACAACATAAATAAATTTTTTAAAGAGTGTTTAAATAAATTTTTTAAGGAGTTTTTAAATAAGTTTTAAACAATTTTTTGAACCCTTTCTTAAGCAATTTTTTAACAACCTTTTAAATACCTTTTTAAACAAATATTTAATATAAAATTCGAATGTAACTCAAACCTTTTCTTACTAGAAAAATAGTTCCGAATTGATTCAAAACTGCATTTTGAAATTCTTCGAAAAAATAGAATTATCGATTCAGAATTACGGATTCAAAATAATGTTTGCTAATGGGAGAAAATTATTTTATAAATTCTTTCCTTTTGAAAAAAAAGTTGTACGTGAATTTCTTTTTATTTTTATAAGAAAAAAAAACAATTATGAAATAGGAGATGATTGAGAAGTCTTATTCTATTTTATAAATTTGGAGTTTATTTGAAAGCGGAAATAAAATTGTAAAGAGTTTTATCTTCTAGTGAGATATCTGACATCGAAGATGAATTTTTATTCTTATATTTAGTATTCTTTTTTTTTAAACAGTGAAACACTTTTATAACAATATTTCCATATATTATAGCATTCTTCTTTAAAACATTTTTTTATTGGAGACACTTTAAAACCGGCACACAGAAAAATCAGTGAAAAACGACAGTTTTAGTCAGACAAAAACCTATTATTATTTACAACTTGTTTTGGCAAATATGTACAGTGTTTTCACGGAAAATTTTTTAATTCGATAATCAGATATCGAGTCACGTAAGATAATATTTATTCAGCACTGAGAGAAAAGTTTTCTTGATTCAATGCAAAAATGCATTGGATCTAATCTACTTTATTCTTAGATTCGGACCTAGAATATGTATTCTTGAATCA
>WNHD01001318.1:13904-49352 GCA_011057455.1 Ganaspis sp. Gsp50
ATAAAAATTCTTATAACGAATCGAAAATATTCTTGAAACAAGAATAAGTTGTAAGTATATTTTTATTCTTGTTTCACGAATTCTTTTCTCTCAGTGAGAGACACAGATTTGGACTTTGTTGTTTAACCGTGTGACATTTTAATAATTAATTTTTCTTGCTAATCACATTAATGTTCAAATAATAATAAAAAAATAGTAATAATAAAAAAATAGTAATAATAAAAAAATAGTAAGCATAAGAAATACTATTTTTTCATTATTACTATTTTTTATTATTACTATTTTTTTTATTATTACTATTTTTTGATATTACTATTTTTTTATTATTTCTATTTCTTTTATTATTACTAACAAAAAATAGTAATAATAAAAAAAGTAATAATAAAAAAATAGTAATAATAAAGAAAATAATAGTAAGAAAAAATTAATTTCAAAATAAGAAAAAAGAAAAGAAAGCCAAGAAAGAAAAAAACAAAAGACGGGAGAACAATTGATATTATTTTTTAACAATTTTTGTAATAGATAAATATTTGTAAAAGAATTAAATTATTTTTGGATTTTTTAAATAAAACGAAAGGTTTTGAAAATGTGAAGCATAATTTACAATGGAGGTCTTTCTGAAATCGATTGCCTGTGAGCTTTTTTATTTGTGAGCTTACTTTTTTTTACCTACATAGGTCAATAACAGTAGTATTATTTAGCAATTTTTTAATTTTTTTTATATATATATTTGTATATTATCTGCTTTAATACGTAATATTGATTCGCAATTGACTCTATGATTTTTTTCATATTTATATATTAATATTTAGTAGGTATCTCAATGAGCTAATTTCCTCTTCTTTAATTTTCTTTTCATTCCAATCTGACTCTTTGCACTCTTACTTTCACTCTTTTTCACACTTTCTTTCCTGATTCGAAATACTCTAGTTTTTTTACTTTCCATCGTCCCGGACAGGGTTTTTGAAAATTTGGAAAAGGGGCCAGAGGGTACCGAAGAGATGAAAAGGAAAGGAGACGGAAAAGGGAGAAATAAAAAAAGGTGAAAAACAAAGAAAAACAAAGAAAAACAAAGAAAAACAAACAAACACAAATAAAAAGGAAAAAGAAAGAAAAGGAAAATATAAAACGAAAAGAAAGTAATTTAAAACGAAAAAAAAGTACATTAAAACGAAGAAAGAAGAAAAATGTAAGAATAAAAAATAAAAAGAAGACAAAAAGAAAAGAAAATGTAAAAAATGTAAAAAAAGGAAGAATGTAAATCCAGAAATAGAAATTGCTGGAAAGAAAAAAGAAAATATTCAGAAATTATTTTTCTGACGATTACTCTTTTTTTTGTATCACTCTTTTTATTTACCTTTATTGTTTTCTTTTCAAGTTTTCGTTTCTATTTGTTTTTCTCTTTTCTTTTTTTCTTTTCAATTTTTCGTTTCTTTTTGTTTTTCTTTTTCCTCTTTTCTTTTCTTTCTTTTTCTTTCATTTTTCATTTCTTTTTTCTTTTCTTTTTTCTTTCCTTTTTCTCTATACTATTTTTCTTCCTTTTTCGAATAACATTTTTTTAAAAAGAATCGGGTCACAATTTGGAGATTTTTTTAAGAAAATGTAAAAAGAAATTAGCCGTCTTAGCTGGGATTTTAGAGAAAGTAAAAAGTAAACAGTGGGAAAAAAGTTTGTTTAAATCAAAGAAACATTTATTTGATATACAGGCAAATAACTGCTTATTTAATTCAAATAAATATTTGCTTGATTCAAAACCATTTTTTTATTCTAAACAAAGAATTTGAAACGTTATTTTCGTTTGCAATTTGTTTGAATCGAAAATAAATTTGGTTGAATCAAATGAATATTTGTTTGAATCGAAAATAAATTTGGTTGAATCGAATAAATATTTGTTTCAATCGAAAATAAATTTAGTTGAAACAAATAAATATTGGGAGTCGTAGATAAATTTGGTTGAATTGAATAAACATTTGTTTGATTCAAATAAACATTTTTCTGAGTGAAGGAAATATTTGGAAAATTTTCTGATTAGGCCAGAAAATAGACTCGCTTAAAATATGTACAATTTTGTTAGAAGGCCTATTTTAACTATACCTATTCTTAAGATTAATATCTATAAATATTAATTAAAAATTAGTATCAACTAGACTACACTTACGGGTTATTTTTACGAATAGGAAATAAGTTCTTTTTTTAAATTTGATCAATTCTTATATGGAGTCTAGTTATTCATTTCGCGATCGAAATCATTGAATAATCATGATTACGATAGAATCAATGGCCTTCATGATTGTCGATTCACAATAATTTGTCATGTAAACTTTCAATTGTTTGGTCTTGAGGAAATTAAAATATGTCGATTGACTAACGACTGCTAATTTACAACATAACTTCAGTTTTATCTCTCCAGATAATTCTTAAACTATAGTGTTAAAATTATAAATAAAATGGAAAATCATTTCCATTATGTAACTATAAATAATACTAATCATAATAATGCTAATTTAATAAGAATTTTAATTAATTGAAAATATTTCGATAAAAAATTTAATTTAATAATAAATCAATTAATTAATTCTTGTTATCGTTACCTGTTGTAATTAATTAATTTATTAATAATTAATTCCTTTTTTGTAACTTGATGTTTAATAATTATTCAATGTTTGTTATTTGTAATTAATTATTAAGTAATTTGTTTTCTTGATCATTTATCTTGCTTCTTTATTAATTCGTTTTCTTGTCATTTTTTATAATTAATTAATTTGTAATTGAGATTTTCTTTCTTCGCACGTGTTGAAATTAATTGAAAATAAATGCTTTTTTGCGCTAGTTGTTATTAATTAACAATATTGAATTATCAATATTGAATTATCAATGTTGAATTATCAATGTTGAATTATCAATATTGAATTATCAATTTTGAATTATCATTGTTGGATTGTCTATGTTACTAATTGATATAAATAACTAATTGGAATTAATTACTAATTAGTATTAATTACTAATTGATATCAATTACTAATTGGAATTAATTACTAATTGGAATTAATTACTAACAGGAATTAATTACTAACAGGAATTAATGATCAATCAATTAATAAAGTGAATAAAATTCGACAATGGAATGTTTCGAAGACTCTCTTAGGAAATTGATAACGTGATTTTTTAAAAGACCCTAAATTAGAGCATTTTTAAAAAATGACCCTAAATTAAAATCTTTTAAAAAAAATTCCTAAATTAGTGTGCATTTTTTTTTTGAAAAACCTACAAACTATCTTTAAAAAGAGAACGTTAGATCGAATTAAAGATCAATGGCTTCCACGAGATTGTGACATTTTTTTCTGCTTGAACAAATTGACATTGAATGGGCGAGAAAGTGATCTCAAAATTGAATTGCCCGCTTCACAGGTATCAGAATTCAAAGGCATTATGAAATAGAGAAATATTCATTTCGAAAGATTCAACTGAAATTAAACGTTTCGAGATACACTTGTAAAAAACTAGAGGACACAAATCCACAAACAATAAACTGGAAATCGAAAATTTATTTCTAATAACAATCACATTTTTATAGGAAAAAATTATTTCCACATTTAATAATTTTTTTTCTTCATATTTTGAAACTCGTGCATTTATTACTTGACAAAAAAAAATGTAAGGAAATAATTGCAAAATGCAAATTATTTGAACATTGTTGATAAAATTATCAATCGGAAAATAAAATAGTCTTCTGAAGTTATTTTAAATTATATTCAATTTTAAATTTCAATTAATATTTTTATCTTTTTTATTAATTAAAGGAATTAATTAATAGAATTAATTAAAGGAATTAATTAAAGGAATTAATTAATAGAATTAATTAAAAGAAGTAATTAATAGAATTAATTAAAGGAATTAATTAATAGAATTAATTAATGGAATTAATTAATAACTACTTCATTAATTAGATTAATTAATTTTTTAGTCCTTTTTTTTCGTTTACAAAAAGTTTGTTAATCAGTTGTATAGTTTTTCTTTATCGTAACTTGGAAGCCTTTGAATAATTCGAAAACGCTCTCAATTTTTCGAGGCATCTTAATGAATAATTAATTAGATTTATCATGTTTCGTTTAATTGGTTTATCTTTCCATGTATGAGTGTTTGTGTGTGTACAGCAATACACAGTGAAAAATGCATCTCATCCTGAGAGAGAAAAAGAGAAAGATAGTTTTCATGCAACAGAAAAAGATAAATTCCAGATAGAAAACGAGAGTAGAATATAGTTTCTAGAATTTTCACTTAGGAGAGAAGATTTGAGGTCACTCAAGCGACTAATAGTGATTATCAGAGGCGGACTGTTACCTGAATTACATGATCATATTACAATTTTTCACGCCTCTATAAAAAAAAAATTAATATCCAGAATTTAGTTTTCGAAAAATACTCAAGTAGTTGGAAATAACTAATCATTATAATTAATAATGTAATTGAATTATAATATTTAATATGCAATATTAAATATTATATACAGTTATATAATATATATTATTTACAATATATAATATATAATATATATAATATATAATATATAATATATAATTATTGTTAGTATAATCATTAGTAAAATTTCATATAAAGCAAATTATCGAGCAATTAATCAAGAAAGAGTTATTTAATAATTATTCTAGGAATAATTATTTAATAATCGATCGAGAAAAAAATCATTCAATAATTAATCGAGGAATAATAATTTAATAATTGATTGAAAAATATTCAGTGGTTTGTCGATTAATTAATTCATCAATTAATAATTTGATCTTCGATTAATATTGAACTATCCGATTAATAATTAGCTAATTGATTAATAATTAGTTAATTGATTAATAATTAGTTAATTGATTAATAATTAGTCAATTGATTAATAATTAGCTAATCGATGAATAATTAGCTAATCGATTGATAATTAACTAATGGATTAATAATTAGCTAATCGATTGATAATTAACTAATCAATTAATAATTAGCTAATCAATTAATAATGAACTAATTGATTATTGAATTATTAATAATTAATCAAGAAATGTTTTATTTTTTTATTTTAAGTAAATTACGGGCCTTATAAAGTGCCAATAGTACAGAAGTATAATATTCAATAAGTAAATATTTAACAATTTATTTATTAAAAAATAATATAATAGATATTTGTAATAAATAAATTAATTAATCGAAAAAAGTATTGAATAATTTATATAAAATCGTCGATAAAATGAATTAAGGAATTATTAATTATTCAACAACTACTTGATGTTTAGAAAATTATTTAATTATTATTAAAAAATGGAAGAACCTCATCTTCTGTATTGTCACATTTTTTTACTTTTATTGGTATTCTTTTCTTTCTCGACACTCTTTAATTATGCAACAGTAAACCAGAAAAAGAAATTCCAACAGATTTTTTCGTCACTTGGAAAATAAAAATCAAATTCAATTTTATTATACGACGATAAATTGAAAAAAGGTGTTGGGAAATGATTTACAACGTGTGAAATATTTCTGAATTATTTACACCTTAATTTAAATAAATTGCTCCCAATCGTTTTTTAATTTTCCCAAAAGTAAAAATATTCTTTTATCATTTAACACTTTTTTGAAACATTTCATTTATTCTAGTAAATTCTAAATTGTTAATTATTCAAGAATTGTTTTCTATTTTTTATCTTTTATTCAAAAAATTTAATTGGTAAATTATCACGAAGCTATTTAAATTAGCAATTAAATCAAACGTTTTTAAATAAATTCGAACATTCATGGAAACTTTTGTAACTGAATTTGAATATCAGTAAAAACGATTTAAAAAACGATTAAAAATAAAAGTGCGAATATAAAACAATTTTCAATAAATTCGAATAATAAAATATGCAATTTTGAATTTGAAAACAAGTGACGAAAAATTTCGTTAGGGAAACATTTTAATGGTTTATGATAAAAAAAAACCCCAAGATTTTGTTTCATTTTGAAATCGATAGTATAATTAAGATGACTCCCCGAGAAATTCTGGGGACTCTGAGATTAAAAAGAGCCTGAGATTTTCATAAATCCAGTCCACCTCCGGAAGCTGATCTGCAGTACTAATAGGCCATAAGTTCGTGTGTGAAATGGAAGCGTTGTAAAGTCAGTGAGGCTTTATTCGTTGAATGGATTCCAAGACTGAGTCGAAAGGAAGACAAGAGAGAAATTGGTACGAATGTAGATCAAACGTTCTGTGAAAGAAAGATACATCAATTCAAAAAAGTAACACACTCAATCGTGCACACACATAGGTTTCCAATCCACTTGCAAATTTAATAAGCAAATTCAAATCGACATTTTTACAATTATCTTGCAATTATCTTGATATTTTACAATTATCTTATTATTCTTTACTATTCAAATATATTGACTCACACTCTATTTCTTTTCCAATCTAGTTTCCTGTTTTATTTATCATTTCAATTCTGCTTTCCATTTTATTTCCACTTTATTTCTATTTTCCTTTCTTTTAATTTTCAGTTTCGAATTTTTATAATAAAAATTTGTTTTTTCAGTTTCGATTTTTGGTTTCATTCTTTCGAATGCTAAAGGTTTGCTTTTTTATTTTCTTTCTTTCAAATGCCAAACTTTTGCTTCTTTACTTTCTTTCGAATGATAGACTTTTACCTTTTCAGTTTCGATTTTTACTTTCTTTTTAATAATAAAATTCTGTCTTTTACAAAAATACAAATTGCAGATTTGCAAATTTTTTATTCAACTCAGCGTAAGTTTCAAAATCGTAAACAAATTTTTATCACGTGTTTTTTTTTTAAATCGAACCGATTTTTTCAAATGGAATTTTACACTCGAAAAAAATTGTCTAGAAAAATTCGGCTCGATTTTTTGCTACTCAATTCATAAGCGGAAAATAATTGGAAAAATCGGAAAGTACTTTGTCAACTTTGTTGTTTTCTTTAGTAATTTTTAGTAAAGTTTGTTAAATTCTCATCAATAATGAGAGAATAAATACTAATAATCTAATAATAAGATCTAATAAGATCTACTAAGATCTAATAAGATCTAATAATAAGATAAAATCTAATAATAATTAGAATAAAAAAATCGCACATTTTTAATGTGCGATTTTTTAAATTTCCTTTTCTGTTTAAATTTTAATTTGGATTAAAAACAAAAAATGACATCACCAATTAAAAATGGTTCTTGAATGTTTTGAAAGTGCTTATTAAATGTGAGCGGATAAAAAATGCGCAATTTTCTTCATTCGGGTTTTCACCTTGATATAAGCCTCGTCGAAATGCGAGATAGAATTAGAAGCACCTCGGTTTCATCGAGGATTATAAGTTTACACAAATCGCAACAGCTACAATCTTACATGTGTACATAATATGTAAAGTGTATATAGATAGTATGATACAGATATAGAGCTACGAAGGTACACGAATCGCTAGGTACAGGTTTTCGAATATTGTATAATAATAATAGTGTCAATAATTGCAATAAGTAATAATAATAGTACTAGTAGTAATAATATAAATAATAAGTTCTAGTAGTAATAATATAAATAATTAGTTCTAGTAGTAATAATATAAATAATAACTGTCTAATAGTGTTTAATAGTAGTCATAAAAATAATATTAACAATAGTACATAAATAATAATAGTCTAATAGTGTCTAATTGTAAAAATAGAAATAATAATAGCAATCTTAAGAAAAATAACGACATAACAATTCGATTCATCCTTAATTTTAATTATTACTATTATTATTAAAGCCATAATAAGAGTAATAATATCAGGATAGTAATAATAGTAATTAATAATAATAATAATAATAATAATAATAATAATAATAATAATAATAATAATAGTAATAATGATAATAATAGTAATTAATAATGATAATAATATTAATAATAGTAATTAATAAGAATAGTAATAATAATAATAATAATAATATTAAAAATAATAATAATAATGATAGTACAATAATAATAGTAGTAATAATAATAATAATAGTTATATTAATAGCAATAATGTAAATTATTATAGAAATCGCGTTATTAATTTTACATCAAATTATAAAATGCGAATAACGACAATAATTAGAATTAATGCAAAGATATGATCAAAGATATAAAAAATGTTTCGCTTCGGCCAATTTCACTTTCTAGTGTCAAGAGATTTCTGATTGTGCAATCGGGCTCGATTAAATTGATTAAAATCGATCCCGAGAGACAATTAGACATATTCGATACACTCATTTTATTATTTTTATTTTTAATAGTATTATTCTTATTCCTTTTTATTATTCATCTTTATTATTATTCTTCATTATTATTTTTTTATATTATTATTCTTCTTTATTATTATTCTTCATTATTATTTTTCTATATTATTATTATTCTTTATTATTATTCTTTATTATTTTTCTTCTTTACTATTATTCCTATTCATCTTTTTTACAATTCCTATTCATCTTTTTCATTATCCCTATTCTTCTCCATTATTACTATTCTTTTTTTCATTATTCACATTCTTCTTTTTTATTACTCTTTTTCTTCTTTTCATTATTCTTTACATTATTCTTTTCATTATTCTTTTCATTATTCTTTTCATTATTCTTTTCATTGTTATTGTTATTATTATTTTTATTACTATTTTTATTATTATTTTCATTATTATTCTTATTACTATATTATTACTAACATTATTATTAATTAACCGATTGCTTCCCGAATCCGAAAGACTTTCAAAAGACAAGATATAAATACGATGATAGGCTCTTTTTTAAAGAAAGTCTTTCAAATTTGATTGAGGAATTTATTTCATAGATTATTAGTTTATAATAAATATGTGGATCGTCGCAGGATCCAGCTATTTTTCTGTAATTTATTTCATTTTGCTTTCGCGTTTTTTTTTTGTATAGAAGATAATCACGTTGATCCCACAGAATAATTGTTTTTACATTTAGGCACAATTCCTAATGATTGTTTTGGGCGATCTTGTGCGTGATGAATAATTCAGATAAACATGCCTTGCATTTTTTTTAATACACTTTGATCGAGAAAATCTTTTTCTCTTGGATTCGAATTTCATTTGATTGATTAACAGACCAAATTTATTCAAATCGTTTTTTTAGATTTAAATAAATTCGAATAAAAAGATTGATTAAAGAGATACATTCTTTGCATCTAAAAATGCAAGAATATATTTTCGATTTTCAAGAGTTGACAAGAGTTAACAAAATTAACAAAAGTTTACAAGATTAACAAAAGTTTACAAGATTAACAAAAGTTTACAAGATTTACAAGAGTTTACAAGATTTACAAGAGTTTACAAGATTTACAAGATTTTCAGTTCATAGTAAGAAACAATTTTGAATTGATTCATGAACAAATGGATAAGAAAAAGTGAATCGTTTCCTTTTACATTTGTAATTTGCTTCTAATTATTTATATTAATTGATCAATTTTGGATAAAAAATTGTGCAAGGCATGTGTATTTGATTTAGCAAAAAAGTTTACTTCTTTGAAACTCATTAAGTCAGTCGGTTAGAGACAGACAGATAATCAGGTAAAGAGACAAGGCAGATCATTTCCTCGCATTCGATGATTTTTTACAAAAAAAAATTTTTAACCTTCGCACTCTGCCGCTCCATCAATTTTCTCCTATTTCACAAGAAAACCACTAATTACTGATTCAACACAAAAAAAATTACAATTTCGAAAAATTAAAAATAAGGCGTCTAAAAATAAAAAGAATTTACGCTCGAAAGTAACAAAATTACAAAACAAGGGTTACAAGAATAAAAAATTTCAATTCAAAAATAGAAATTTCGATCAAAAAATAAAAATGTCGATTCTCAAATATAGAAATTTCGATCAAAAATAAAAATGTCGATTCTCAAATAGAAATTTCGATCAAAAAATACAAATTTCGATTCAAAATTCAAATTTCAGATTGAAAGAATTGGTTTAGAAATAAAAAACATTTTGGCTTGAAATAAAATGTAGCTTGAAGTAGAAATTCGGCGTAAAAATAAGAATAAAGAACTTTCGGATAAATGCGTTTAAAAATACAAAATCAAAACAGGAAATTCATTCCATACATTGTGCAAAGAGAGATGGGAAAGTGAGGGTAGGAGACGCAGTCGGGAAGAGAAAACGAAAAAAAACAGGCAAGTTTGACAAACTTATTGTATATTTTGTTTCTTGCATTTTCGACAATTAAAGAGAAATCAAGTGAAAAATTGAACGCGCAAGAACGCGTTGGAAACTTAATTCAAAAGTGCGAATAAAAGGTGAAATTAAAGACTTACGAATAACGCCAATAGTAATAGTAGAACGACTAATATATAGTAATAGCATTAGTAGTAGTAATAGTAGAGTAACAGTGGAAGAGGGATACAATATTCTATAAGAGTTCTCATTTTCATAATAATAATAATAATAGACAGACAGTGTAGAAATGCAAAAATGTAGTCTTAAAATAATTCCAGAAAATTTTAATCTTCTCGAGAAATTCTCAAAAGTCCAGAGAATTTTCAAAAATATCCAGAGAATTATCAAGAATGTCCAGAGAATTTTCAAAAATATCCAGAGAATTATCAAGAATATCCAGAGAATCATCAAGAATATCCAATTTTCAAGAATATTCCACAAATGTTTAAAAATCCAGAGATTTTTACGCAAATTCAGAAAATTTAGGCAAAATTCAAGAGATTTTTAAGACAAGGTGTTATTTTTGACGTTGTTGGAAAAATTGGAAAAAAAATGAAAAAAATGAATAAGGCAAGGTGTGAATTAAAATTAAATTGATACGAAGATAGGAATACAACGATAAAGTAAAAACTAGTTGAATATAGGGAACTTGGCCTTTAAAAGTAACTCCAAGCAACACGCATAAAACTAACTCTAAGTGAAGGCACTTAAAATAAAATAATAATTGACAATATCGGCGATAGTAATAATAAGAGTAATAGATACAGATATGCCTAATAAGATAGAAGGACGATAAAAATCAGTAATGATAATTATAGTAACAATAATAATAATAGCGGACGTTATTCTAATTATCCTTTAGCGGTAGTGACAGTCACAATAAATACCGGCAAAGACGTTGAAAAAAAAATCAAATGCATCCGACAGATTTGGAAGAATGTTAAATGCAAAATAAAACTTTACATTCAAGCGTACATTTAAAAAAAAAATCAAGCAATCTTTCAGGCAACAAACATCATGCAATTAAAAATTCCATGGAAATTTTCATGAATATTCAATAAATATCGACTTTATTCCTCGAACTTTGAACATTGTGTCAAATATTTTAAATATTGCATCAAATATTCAAACATTGTATCGAATATTCAAACATTGTATCGAATTTTCCACAAATATTGATGAAATATTCCACAAATATTTTATCAAATATTCTACAAATATAAATTTCCATTAATGATAAAAATATTCCCTTTAGCAAGAAAATATTTTACGATCTACGATTATGAACTGAAATAAATATTTTAGTGAAATCGCTTAAAAAAATTAAGCGCATAATTTCCATGAAGGAGCTTCCAAATCTGTTTTGTGCGAAAGACGTAGTCGAAAATTGAGGTAATTGTGTATTTCTATACACAGCTTCAAGTCGAATTGTTCATGCATGTAGGAGTGTGTGTTTCTGAAAGAGTAAATCGAGAAAAGAGAATTCTCATTATCGTAAAATTCAGACCAATTGTCTCCGTCTAATTTTTATCGTAAAGAGAATCGTCTCGGTGCGTGCGGAATTTTTTTAAACAGTTGTTTGCGTGCCTACTCGTTTCAATTCTCAGGTGTCGACTAATCTCTAAACAACTAACTATAAGGAGCTTAATCGTTAAAACGCTCGCTCTGACAATTGTTTTCGTAAAAAATGATTTGTCTTGCCGGAGCCGAGCTGATTGTGACTTGCAACGCAATTCCTGGCCCAATATTGGTTTATCATTAATTTTTACTTCCTTACAACGATGGGCGATTCGCCATTTTTCGCATCTCTAAGTCTCAAAATCTCTTCAATTCTTCATCTCAGTCCGGTCAGGATTTTTTATTTTAGGATTTTTTACTCTAGAACGTTTTTTTAATATAAAAAAAAAGGCTTTGGATTTTAATTTTGGTTTATTATTTGTATTTTTTTTATATTTTGGTTTGCATTTTAATTTTGTTATTGTTCGATTTCAAGTTTTTAAGTGCCATTGACTGTTGAATTTCGAGATCGAGATGAAAAATTGAAAAAGGATTTTGAGGGCAAGGAGCCGAAAAAATGGGAAGAGAAGGGCGACAGGAGAAGAAAGAAACTGAGAAAACGGGGGGAAATTGAAGAAAAGTATGCGGAAACGAGGATTGGAAAAGTGGTGAAAGTGTTGAATTGCGAAGGGAAAAAATCTTGTCATTGTCGATAGTGATTGTCATTTGACTATTCACATTCAGTAGTTAATCAGAGCTTTAGTAAAAAGGAGTTTCTACATCCCTATGCTACTCTTATCTCTTATCTCTTACTCTCTTTTGCTCGCTTATCTAGACGTTTATCTGTTAATTCTTTAACCTAAGATTATCTAAGAAGGGGTTCATGTTCTCTTTCTCAAAAATTACTTAACACTACCTATGTCTCTTTATCCTTTTCTTTCTTAATATCGACACAGTAACACCGACGCGGAAGTAAGAGCGAAAAATAACTTCTAATAACAAAGCTGTGGAAATTACGCCAGTAGTAAATCTCTAAGCTAAGACTCTTTTCTCTCCATCATCTCATTCATCTCCTCTAAACATTAAATCAACCTTTATTCGAACCGAAATCAACTTTTATACAAATCGAAATCAACTCTTCGAATCGAAATCAACTATTCGAATCGAAATCAACTCTTTGAATCAAAATCAACTTTTATACAAATCGAAATCAAAATTGTGACGATCGAAAAGTAATTCACGACGAGAAATCTTTATTTCAAGAATTGAATATTTTCAAGAATTGAATATTTCCAAGAAGTGGTTGAAAAGAAGGTGGTGAAAAGAAATTTGTGGAAAAATTCGGAGGGTAGAGCCATTTGGAAGATCAGACAAGGAAAAGAAGATCGAGATTATCCGGCACGCGTTCTCTCTCTAAACTATTTCCTGATGGGAAATGGATTCCCAGAATCTAGTAAATTCAAATTCCTCTCACACGCACTCATTCCTATCCGATAATTCATACAGTCGAGTTTGACTTGCATTAAATCTCTTCTTGAAACTCACTCCTGGTAAACCCTGTGTCTAATCGAATTACATATTATACACAATTGTCTTTGTCAAGTAAATGTATCACGTGTGTAACTTTCGAGTGTAGATTGTAGGCGATGTGTGTTTGAGTGTATTGCCGATTTTAATTACAGATTAGTTTTTCACGAACATCAAGGTAAATTCGGAAAGTTACTGTGCTCTAATTCGCCTCAGAGCACGTTTCTCTCGCTAGAGTCAAACACTGGTCCAAAGTACCATCTTGTCAACTTCTTTCTTCAGAAGACCCTCTACTGTCAACGAAATTCGAATTCAGATTATATAAAATCATAATTCGCATTATACAAAATCATAATTCGAATTATGCAAAATCATAATTCAAATTCTACAAAATCATAATTCGCAATATAGAAAATTATAATTCAAATTGTACAAAATCATAATTCGCATTATACAAAATTATAATTCAAATTGTACAAAATCGTAATTCGGAACATACAAAATTATAATTCAAATTATACAAAATTATAATTCAGACCATACTGGCTAAAACACTAAAAATTAAAACTATTACAAAAATAGAAAGCTAAAATTATGAATACTTTTTGGACATTTTTTGTCGAATATTTAAACAAATTTGAAATTGGAACAATTTTTTTGTAGCAAATTTTTACACAGTTTTCAACGTCTGTTGAACACATTTTTGTTTTGTTGTTTGTTGTCACATTTTTGAATTTTGACAATGAAGTGAATTGGTCGATTTGAAAGAATTGAGAATATTTTGAAAAAGTTGGAAAATAAGTTTAATTTGGGATGACAGTAGAGGAAGTCTTCTGAAAAAGGTAAAAGCTTTGCGACTCGTTATTAAACTTCAATTCGTAATCCTAGTCTTACTCATTATTAATAAAATATAGAACATTGGGATGCAGCCGTCGCGCAATTCAGACACACGTGTTACAATGCGACATATCAAATATATAGGAGATAATTACATTCCGTAAGTGTGATTTTTTATAAGAGTCATTTTTATAAGTGTCATTTTTATAAGTGTCATTTTTATAAGTGTCATTTTCATATATCTATAAATATTCATTTTTATTTATATGCTCTGTAGACTAAGCATTGTTTACTACGTGGCCAAATCCAGGCTCCGAATTTCCAAAATCTCGTCTCAAAGATTCCTCACCTTCAAGTCGATCATCTTTTTTATTTATTTGTTATCATAAACAATCCCTCTAATTTATTAGTTTCTGAAAATTGATCTTATTTTTTAAAATGTCTACAATTTTCTTTACAATTCCAATTTTTATCTATGCAAACAAATCAGAAACAAAATGTTCGTCCAAATGAAACAAAATGTTCGTCCAAATGAAACAAATGTTCGTTAAAAACTTAAAAATCGGAACCTCAAGTTTGTGCAGAAAGTTTGCTTCCCGAAAGATCGACTTGCGGAAAAGTTTTAAGGAAGACGAAAGAGGAGAAAATTCTCTATTTTTTAGGAAATTCGACAAGCTGAATCTCTTTGACACCTTGTAGCGAGTGCTGGCTATCCCAACAATCACGTCGGCCCCCCTCAACACAGCTAATGTGATAGTCCGTCGAAATATTTACAAAATGCTCCGAGATTTATCAGTATTGCTTTCTAACCCAGGGAACGTAAAAAATTTATAAAATTCAGACTTTTCGGAGCATCCTGTTGCTGCTCGCGACCACTGCCCCATCGATAGTATTTGTGAAATGCAAACTGGTCACTCGAACACATATCGTTTAATCGCGACTAGCACTGATCGCAAGATCGAGATTCTACTTAAAGATTTATTTACTTTTGTATCCCTTAAAGAAGACTGGCACCTGTTCCCATATTTGATAAAATCCCGTCGACTGACGGACGACTGGCAAGAGAAACGCATCACATTTAGAAAACAACTTTTGATCAAAAATGCGCAGGGCAGTAGATTTCTCTTTACAAAAAGGTGATGATTCTAACCGTTTCTAATTTACTGAAACTTGGAGTGAATTTGATAAAGTAAGACGAGCTAACCAGTAATTGTTTTTTAGACGATAGGGCTGTCAGTTCGAGCACTAGGCAGTTATAATTATAATACTCGAGGCTTAACGCTAAAAGTGTTGTGTTTCCATTTCCCATTGCAACTGAAATTCACATTTCGCTCATTTTAGTTGCTCCAGGGCATGCGTAAATGCAAAAAATAACAGACTAAAGAAAAGAATCTAAACTGAAGAATCTAAGCCAAGAAATCTAAACAAAAGAAACTAAACCAAAGAATCTAAATCTAGGAATCTAAAACAAGGAATCTAAACCAAAGAATCTAAACCAAAGAATCTAAACAAAAGAATCTAAACGAAAGAATCTAAACAAAAGAATCTAAACAAAAGAGTTTAAACAAAAGAGTTTAAACAAAAGAGTTTAAACAAAAGAGTTTAAACAAAAGAGTTTAAACAAAAGAGTTTAAACAAAAGTACAAGAATCTAAACCAAAGATACAAGAGTCTAAATCAAAAATACAAGAGTCTAAATCAAAGATACAAGAATCTAAACCAAAGGTAGTAATCTAAACAAAACAAAAGATAAGTCGCTTAAGAAAGATAATTCAATATAAATCAAAGCTAACTCGTAATTTAAATGAAAACGATAATCTAACCGAAAGAAACAATCAAAACGAAAGGCAAAATTATTGAAAATATAAGCGAAAAAAGGAATTCGAAATATGATTGGAAATTAAAATATAATGTCCATATACAATGAATATTGAAATACAATGTTGAAGACGAGCATAACTGAGAATCTAAACATAATGAAGATCTAATAAATAAAAAGGTAGATTAATGAAAAAAGTAATGAACTGAAAAAAGTAATGAACTGAAAAAAATAATGAATTGAACAAAGTAATGAACTGAACAAAGTAATGAACTGAACAAAGTAATGAACTGAACAAAGTAATGAACTGAACAAAGTAATGAATTGAAAAAAGTAATGAATTGAAAAGTAATGAATTGAACAAAATAATGAATTGAAAAACACGACAGCTAATTACAGAAGAAAAATTGTTGAGATTGGAGAAAAAGGCTGTGTTGTCGGTATAATTAAGGATAAAGCGAGTCCATATAAAAGCAAATGACTTAAAAAAATACTTCCCGTAAGAAAATTAATACTAGAGCTTCCTGGTGGGTGAAGTGTGTTTGTGTGAAAATCGTGTGCCAAGAGGCTCTCTGTAAGTGTAATTATCGCTGCGTTAGCAACATCTCAGAGATTCGAAAGACACAGATCGTAGATGCAAAGACTGGCCCCTTCGCTCATGCCGGCTACTCGCTACCTTTACTTCCAGCGCTCATTGGTCGAGAAGCTGAATCCAAAACATTTATTCCAATCCAAAACCATTATTCTCAAAAACCTTCTATTTTTCTTTATTTGCCATAAACGTTTTTTTTTTATTTATTCTATTCTTCAAAATGACTTTCAATTCATTTCTGCAGACTCTAAAATTCAGCAAAGAAATTTCCGAAATGAAATTTTAATCAACTTCTTTATTTAAGGAATTTATTAAAATTTTAATAAATTTCTTGATTTCAAAAATAGACCAAAATTTCTTAAATTTCAATTTCTTTGAATTTATTTAATTTTCTCTAAAATTTTATTCAATTTCTCTTTTTATTTTATATTCTTCATACGTTTATATTCTTTATAAGTTCATATTCTTTACAAGTTTATATTCTTTATACGTTTATATTCTTCATACGTTTATATTCTTCAGAAATACTTGCAAATTAGTAAAACACTTTTTTGGATTTTGTCCATTTTGATGAAAAAAATTTGGTTTCAGCCTCGTCAATGGATCTGAATATCGGATCCACGCTTAGAATTAGAGCTAGCCTACTTTTGGCACAAACAACACTGCCGGTCCGGCACTCGCTTTTTAGTTTGTTCACAAACTACATCTTTCTTTTTCACATTCGCTCAATTCAGTTTCAGTCACGCGTCTCCATTTTCTCGACGCTCGCGCATTCTCTCGAATCCTCTCGCTTTTTTTTTCTTCTAAATATGTATCATTAAAATTTAATTGACTCCAACAGAACGTCATGTCGGTCAGACCAAAATGTTCACAATTAGCGACTTTGAAGTAGATCGTCCGCGACAGACGTTGAATTATATTTGTGTCATTAAAAGCTACGCGATTTTTAAACGTTTACGGTATGATTGCAGAAATCTGCGTCAGTCCCTTGGATCCTGCCCTTTCCTAAAAAAACGTCTGTCATCCTGTCAAAAAATCTTGGTCAATTTTCACACCACGCTCTGTCGACCAACGCTTAACCATTATTTAAATTTACAATCCTTCATGGCCAATTAATAACATTGAATTACAACAGATTCCTAGGTACCGTTTATCGTTTTGTCCACACTCCTGTCGGAATTTTTCTCGTGTTCGAACGGAAATTCTGTAAGTCTCAGTTTCGGAATGATCATTTTCTTTTATTTTTCGCTTCTGTTTTTCGTTTCTTTGCCATTTTATTTTTGCTTTCGTTCGTTTTTGTATTTATTCGTTTCTGTATTTAACCGTTTCTGTATTTATTCGTTTCTGTATTCGTTTTATTCGTTTCTGTATTTGATTTATTCGTTTCTGTATTTGTTTTATTCGTTTCTGTATTCGTTTCTGTCTTTATTATTTTTTGTTTTCATTCTTGTTTTGACTATTTTAATTTCCGTGGAAACCGAGGAAAAATCCCGACAACAAATGCGCGCTCGCACGTAGAAACTCTTAATAGCGATATGTTCAACGTTCAATCCTCCTTCCCTCTCCTATAATCTAACTTACGATAGTTAGTTCTACGCATTCCTAAATTTCTAGAAAAACTAAGGAGACGTGTCGGGTGTCCTTTGTCTGTGCGTTTGTGTCTGTGTAAGTATCGAGTTTGCGACGTGTGCGTGTCTGTAATACTTATCGTCAAACTAAAGGATAAAAATTATAAAAATAAACACCCTCGCGACTTAGACAGCTTCACAACAATCGAGCCAATTTTTATTTACCAAAAACCGAACGAATGAAATCCATTCAAATATTTTCATTCATCTGTTTCGAAGAATTCATTTTACTTTCTGAATTTACTTTTTTGTGTCTATTTTTTTTATTTTGTGTCTTAATTTTGTTTTTTTCATTTTGTACCTTAATTTTGTTTCTTCATTTTGTATCTTAATTTTGTTTTTTCATTTTGTTTTTTCATTTTGTGTCTTCATTTTGTTTCTTCATTTTGTATCCTAATTTTGTTTCCTCATTTTGTGTCTTAATTTTGTTTATTTATTTTGTGTCTCTAATTTATGATTTTATTTTCGCCTGATTTGCTTTATAGTAGCATTTATTCTGATAAAAAGGAAAGAGAATGAAAGCTCGATCGGATCGGCGGTCTATGACGCTTAGTGACCAACTTGGAAATCACTTCGCTTTCCTCCGAGCAGACCGGTCCTCTCGTGATTTGGAGACAGCGAGAAGATCGGTTCGTGGACGAAGTTGGAAGTAGCACCTCGCAAAGGGTCCCATGACATTGGCTTACTCTTAAATGTAATAATTACTTGTGTTTTCCTTTCCCGCCCCGTTAGAGCGCCTTCAGATTTGCACAGCCTTTCTTACAAGGATCAATTCGCGGGAAAGTCGAAAGTAACAATCGATGGCGAGAAACGAGGCGGAATTGGAAAATAATACAGCACTCGATTCAGGAATCGAGAAACTATCTATCTTAACCAGCGACGACACGATTCGTCGCCGGCTTCTCTCCTATCCTACGAGTAAAGTTGCCTGTACTTTAACTAACTTTAAAAATTCTTAAATCTTACTTTATATCAATATAGGGTTTGCCGAAAACGGCGAGAGTCATTCCTCCCGTCGCGAACGGCCAGCGTGACGCTTGTAAAATATATTTATCTTAGGATTATCATACGTTTAACTCTGTACAAGAAATCAGGACTGTCAGCAGAGCTCTTCTTGCAACTGGTTCCTTCTCGCAAATAAAACGCTTACAAATCGTTGAAAGCGGATTTTTAAAACGAATCTTTTCCATTTCAGACGAATCTTTACACTCGAGGCGAATTTTTAATCTCGAGGCGAATCTTTACTCTCGAGGCGAATCTTCACTCTCGAGGCGAATCTTCACTCTCGAGGCGAATCTTTCGGCAGGGGGCCGAATTTTTCGACTCGACGCGAAACTATCGAGCAGCTGTAATTTGAAAGAAGCTCTGGTGCGCAGGTCTTGCTCTTTTATGAGTTTGAACCGTTTTTGTCCTGTCTCCAAGACGATCGGGCGTTTTTCCAGCCCCAGAGTTGCCCTAGGTGACGAGAGGAATATCGAGGGCGAATTTTTTAACAGTGGCTTTTGGACCGTCAGCTGACATTCGAGGACGGTAACAACGACACCGCAGACATTGAAGGATGAAGTCTTTCATGGATATTGTTTTCGAGCACCAAGACTCACTGCGACGATGACGATTTCAAAACCAAGTAGAATCAATCCAACCAGCCAGTCTGTCAGTCGTATACGGCACTAGGGTACCAATAGTGGTAAAGGGCGTAGGGCTGGAACCACTGCGGCTCATAAGGCAGTCTCTCTTGTTAGATGTTACTTTTTGAGAACGATACCCTCAGATGATTGGATTCGCTCAACTGGAAATTGTGCATTTTCTGAAACAAACAAATCATCTATTTTTAGTATCAAAAACGCCAAACAAAAAAGATTAATTAATAAGAAATTTAATTAATAAAGTAGAACTATCGATCAGTTTCGATTTTCTTTAAACTTTAACTTTTTTGGATAGTTTAACATAATTTTATAAAATTGAACACTTGGATAGACAAATTTAAACTGTAGTTTTAAATATTGTTTCATTGGACTTGTGTTGTTATGTATTGTTTTGAAAGTTGTAACATTTTGAAATTTAGAGTGCGAAACGATTCGAATTGTTTCTCCTTTTTGGCAAATTAATCAAAATGTGGACAAGTTAATGCATAATTTACCGAAGAACATTTGAATTTAATTCTGCTTTTAGTATCTCTTTAATTCAAACGAAATAATTAAAGTTTCAACAAAAATCACTGCACACTTTGTCGTTAAATTTCGAGCTTTAAATTAAAATCATACTCATAAAATTTACAATAATAGCTTAATGCATTCGTAATTAAATTCAAAATTGACACATTTAATACAAAATATCTCGTATAAACCGCAAAAGCACTCATTCTCTGCATATGTCACACATCACTAAACCGTTAATTAAACCGAGTTTATGAAACACTGTAATAAAAAAAGCTCTTAAAAAACGAAAATATCTATGTTCTTAAGTATAAAAATACATTTAAAAATGTATTTACAAATACAATTTACAGTTACAATTTACAGTTCCAATTTACAGTTACAATTTACAATTTTAAATGTATCGATTTACAGATTTAAATTTGTCAATTTACGGGTTTAAATTTGCCAATTTATGGGTTTAAATTTATCAACTTGTCGTTTTATACCAAAAAGGTTTTTTAAAGCATTCGTTGCATAAAAATTGAAACAATTCTTACAATTAGAGCCGAAACAGCGTCATCCATGCTTGCCATTTGAATAAGTGCCATTTTTCTGTCCTTGGGGAAGAATTTGAAAGCCTTTACTGTGAAGCCGCTTTTTGTGAATGATTCCTTGATTTGCTCTTCGGAAACAGTCGCTCTGGAAATTAAGAATTGATTGGAGTTAATTAGAATCGGAAGATTGTGCGACAATTATTTTCTATCGAAGAAATGTTTTATTGTAAACTTACGGAATGTTAGATAAATGCAATGTCGAGCTTGGTGGGTAAATGTTCTGGTAATTCTTAGAGCCAGGTTTCTTGAATCGATGCAGAGGACTGTTTGTGTAATCCTTAGTAAGACCTGCATCAGGTTGTCCTTCTCTTGGCAGCTGGACCGTCTGATGCTTACTCAACATCACTCTGATCGGCTTACCAAACACCTTCAGCTTGTCCATGTGAGTGATCGCTGCAAATTGTTTACATGTATTTTATTTGTACATTTTCGTCTCAATAAAAAAAGTACAATAAAGTATAAAATGTAAAATATAAAATGCTCAATATAAAATGAATAATATAAAATCTAAAATCTAAAACTAAAATCTAAAATATAAAATATAAAATTTAGAAATCATTTTATTCTATCATTTTTGTCAACATATTGTTTCTTATGGTCGTATTTTTATCTTCGCATTTACTCAAATTTTTACTTGAGTATTTTCATCCAAATGTTGTCTTTTATTTACAAATTTATATTATAAATGAATTTGCAACGTACTTTGTCATTAAATTGAATCGAGGACCAAAATGGAAAACAAATTGATGATTAGATGATGAATTTAATTTTTTTTATTTATTTATAATTATTTTAAAACCTACTTGCAAAACTATTTGCAAACCGGTTTTTTTAAAAATATTTATAATCCGGATTTTTAAAAAGAATATTTTTAATCCGGATTTTTTGAAAGAATATTTGGAATCCGGATTTTTAAAAATAATATTTGGAATCCGGATTTTTAAAAATAATATTTGCAATCCGGATTTTTAAAAAGAATATTTTCAATCCGGATTTTTAAAAACAATATTTGCAATCCGGATTTTTTGAAAGAATATTTGGAATCCGGATTTTTAAAAATAATATTTGCAATCTGGATTTTTAGAAAGAATATTTTCGATCCGGATTTTTAAAAACAATATTTGCAATCCGGATTTTTTGAAAGAATATTTGGAATCCGGATTTTTAAAAACAATATTTGCAATCCAGATTTTTAGAAAGAATATTTGGAATCCGGATTTTTTGAACAATATTTGCAATCCGGATTTTTAAAAAGAATATTTGAATTTCGGTTTTTTAAAAAGAACATCTGGTTTTTAAAATAAGCACTTGATTTTTAAATTTTTAGGAAATTAAATAAGACGAAGGAGCGCAAAAAATGGAATTGTACCTAATTGTGCCTGATGAGGTTCAGCCAACTGAATGAGGGCAGAATCCTTTTTGTTGTAAAGAATCTTCACACGCTGTACATCCCCATAAACACCTACAGTAAAAGAAGAGATTTTTCGGATTAATAATAATTCATTTTGCTAAAAACGCACTTAATGTTGAAATTCACGATATTTTGAAATCTAAAATTTTTCAAATACTCTAAATCATGCATAAAAACTCTTTTTCAAATCCATTCGGAAAAACAATTTTATGAAAATTACTAATTTTGGAAACCATTTATTTATGAAAAATATTAGCATCAAAAAGTTATCAATATTTTTATGATAAAATCAATTAATTCTCAAGGTAAGTACATGTAACGTTAAATAAATTGTAAATCAAGTAATAATTGAACATTAATTAATTCGTTTTGTGAAAAATCGAATTTTTAAAGCTACTTTTTTAGCGAAATTTTTAATTTAAACAAACTGGTGATTAAAGAAAACTATTGATTAAAGAAAGCTATTGATTAAAAAAACTGTTGATTAAAGAAAACTATTGATTAAATAAACTATTGGTTAAATAAACTGTTGATTAAATAAACTATTGATTAAATAAACTATTGATTAAATCAACGATTGATTAAATAAACTATTGATTAAATAAACTATTGATTACATAAAATTACCAATTTAAAAAGTAGCGATCAAACAAAATTATCAATTTAAGAAACTAATAATATTCATTGAAACTTCAGCCCTTTGGTTCAGAAGTGGACAAAAAAAGTATTACAATTATTTTAAAAAATCAATTTGAAATATTCAGCAAAGCATAAAACAACCTTCCCGTCTGAAAGGATGATTGTTTTCACTTGTATTTCAAAATTAGTAATGAAACAAAACTGAATTTCGACAAGATACAGAAGAAAAGCTTCTTTAAAGAAGTGAGTTCTCTATTTGGGATCACATAATCCAAGCGAAAGCTTTTTATAATAAAATTAAGGTGTCTGAAAACTGATTATTAATTATTAATGAAAAATTTAGAAGAAATGCTTGGAGATAGAGAACATGATGTGAGGCGTAATGGCGGTGACAACAATGACAATAGTAATGGTAATAAATATAGCTGTAGTAATAAAGTAAGTTGAAATCACAAAAAAAATTGTTGGAAAACGGATTAAACGTAAAATTAGAAATCTGAAGTAATAAAATAAGCTTTGAGAAAACAAAATCTGGCGGAAACTGGAAAAAAGTTGATAAAGATGACGTGATCGTATTTTGAAAAATGTTTCTCATGGGATGTTTTCTTTATGGAATAATTTAACGATTAATCAATTAATTGAAGAGAGGAAATTTCTGAATGTGTGTGAGCAAAATTTAAATTACTTTTTCCTCTCTATATTTCTTTTTTTTTAAAAGTAAACAAAAATTTTGATTGTAATTGTGTTCAGTGTTTGTGTAAACTTTAAAACGAAATTTGTCTGTAATTATAATAATTAATAATGTAATATAATTAATAATATAAATGTGGAGACGTACCAAACAGGGTAAAGAGAGCGTCAGGCGTGACCATCTACACAGAGAACAGACAGAGTCCAGTCAGTAGTCAGCGAGTAAATAGGATTTAATGTATAGTATGGGCACGCACAAGATTCACGTACTTTTTTTGAAAAATGCAAATTTTAACACTAGTGGGAAGAAAAGTAAAAAGATTTCGAGTAGAAAAAGAGTTACAAGTGTTTTTTAATTTTTTTATCTTGCTCTTTTTGTTCTCTTTATGTTTTATTTTTATGTTTTCTCTTTATGTTTTCTTTTTATGTTTTCTTTTTGTTTTATTTTTATGTTTTCTCTTTATCTTTTATTTTTATGTTTTCTCTTTGTGTTTTCTCTTTATGTTTCTCTTTGTGTTTTCTCTTTATAAATCTTTTAATAACATTAATATTTAAAACTCAAAAGCATAATCTATTTTTTGCATTTACTCTTTTATTTTTGCAACTGTTGTAGATTTAGAAAATGTTTTCACAAAAAAGATTTAGAGCTTTTTGTAAATAATAAATAATTGAGAAATGATATTCGAACAGAAACTTAGATCTGTACTTTCAATTTTTTATAGTAAATCAATAAATAATAAATTAAAAAGTAAATAATTAATCAATATTTAATAACAAATAAAAAACAAATAAAGAACAAATAAAGAACAGATAAAGACCAAATAAAGAAAAAATAAATAACAAATGAAAACAAATGAGGATCAAATAAAGAAGAAATAAATAAAAAATGAAGAACAAATAAAGAACAATTAAATAAAAAATAAAGAACAAATAAAAAATAAAGAACAAATAAAAATAAAGAACAAATAAGGATCAAATAAAGAAGAAATAAATAAAAAATGAAGAACAAATAAAAAACAATTAAATAAAAAATAAAGAAGAAATAAGAAATAAAGAACAAATAAAAAATAAAGAACAAATAAAAGTAAAGAACAAATAAAAAACAAATAAAAAATAAAGAACAAATAAAAATAAAGAACAAATAAAAATAAAGAACAAATAAAGAACAAATAAAAAACAAATAAGGACCAAATAAAGAAGAAATAAATAAAAAATATAGAAGAAATAAATACAAAGATCAAAAAAATAATAAAAAAAATAGTAAATTTAGAAATAGAAAATAAACTTCCCACCAGTGAATTGGTGCAATCGAAGAAAAAAATTTGAAAGCATTTAAAAAACCGGTAGAAAATTACAGAGAAGAATGATTGCAATGAATAGAAATTTTTGGTTTTTTGTAACGTGAAACTTGTGCGCGATAAAAACGATAGTAGTACACACAGTTATAGTACAGTAGTGACAAGTTGCAGCTGCAAGGTGTGACGTCGACACACATTTTCGAGACGCCCTCGACTTTTTAAATGTCATTGTTATTTTAACTCTCGTATTCTGACAATTCCCTGACATTTATTGAACCCGATAATTGTAACTTTCTCCCCGACATTCAAATTTCACCTTCTTCCTTTCCAAAATCCAGTATCATTTTCATTTTCACAAATATTGCAATCTCATCGAAAAATTGGTCCCATTTGGCAAAAATTGCCCCCATTCAATAAAATAGTTTCCTTTTGAAAAATAATTTCTTTTAAAAAATTTGCTTCCAAAAATTGTCTTCAAAATTTGCTTTCAAAAATTGTCTTCAAAAACTGTCTTCAAAAACTGTCTTCAAAAATTGTTTTCAAAAACTGTCTTCAAAAATTTTTTCCAGAAATTGTATCGAGAAATTGTTACCAAATAAATTACACCCAATTGAAAAAATGATAAAAATATAAACAAATAGGATACTTAAAAAAAATCTTCGAAAAGAGTAATCTCAAATGTTTTCAGTTACAAAAATTAATTTTGAGCGTGGACTTTTTTATTTATTTAAGCGTGAATTTTTTTATATATTTAAGCGTGAATTTTTTTTTATTTATTTAAGCGTAAACTTTTTTTATTCTGTTAAGCGTGGACACTTGCGAATAATTTCTGAATTCAATTTTTGTATTTAGGTGCTTTGATTGACGAAGAAAAGTGGACGGAAAAAAGTCGAAGGCGTCTAGATAAAAAGTAATATCGCAACGATGTTACGATTTGAGGGCTAGAGATTGGTGACTTCATAGAGTGATTCGTACAGTCTGCTTAGAAAATGAAGATTAGGGGTCATGGGCATGACAGGGAAAACAACGTATCGTGTGTTGCGATTTTCTTCCTCGAAGGAGCCGATTTTCAAAAATTTTCTTTTTTAAAACAAATTATTCAAAAGTTGGTGCAAATTTAAATTTTTCCAGTGGAGGCGATTGGTTCGGCTCCTCCGGCGAAGAAATATTCGCAAAAGGGTCAAGAAACTGCAGGGTATGCCAACGTAGTACTACCTCATTATTTATTGATAGATCACGTAGGTACGTACCGAGATATTTAGATTCTTAGTCGCGAAATAAATCCCCCGCGAGGCACGTCGAGGGTCGAAACTTGAATTACAACCTAGTCCGTATTATATCGCTCTACAATTTTTTTTTCTTTTTACTTTGCAAGGGAATAAAAAATACCAAACTTACAAATAAAACGGTAAAAATATAAAAAGAAGAAAGTTACGAATGTGAAAATATAAAAAGAAGAAATTTACGAATGTGAAAAAATAAAATGAAGAAATTTACGAATGTGAAAATATAAAATGAAGAAATTTACGAATGTGAAAATATAAAACGAAGAAATTTACAGATGTAAAAATGTAAAAATCGAAAAAGAAAACGGAAAATATTTTTTGTTTCTATTTTTTCGTTCTCCATGAGGCTGAAGTTCGGAACGCTTTTTTTCGTTTATGATAAATGAAGAAACAAATTTTTGTTATTGCAAATTAGGAAACTCCAATTTCTGTTATTTTAAATTTTATTAAACATTTATTTACAATTAAAATTTTGTTAAACATTACAATTAAAATTTTGTTAAACATTACAATTAAAATTTTGTTAAACATTTATTTACAACTTCCAAAGATTCTATTTTGCTTTGTCTTTTTACGAAGTTATTAAATGAATACAGAAACAAGGATTAAGCAAACAATAATTTGCTTTTTAGTTTTTTGTAAACGAAAAATGCGTTGCAAAATTCAGTATCGTTCTTCGGTTTAAAAAATACCGAGCGAGAGATTTTTATATCCCAATGAACAAACAAGGAAAATTAATTTAATGAATTAGATAAATAAATAAAATAAATAAATGAATAGATAAATTATGCCCGTATAAAAAATAAACAAATAAAAATAAAATATTTTAAATAAACATAATCAGCGAATAAATCAACATAATACGGACCGGCTAGTTTTTAATTTGCATCCTCGTAGTTTTTAATTTTAATTTAAATGCGAAAATTGTAAAAATGATTGAAGAATGGTGCCTCGAGGGGAAGTAATGTAATTTTGCGTCTGGAGTCGATGGAAAAAATCCTTGACTCGAGTGCAAGGTTTGAGTCAAAGGAGAGATGAGAAGCGAAGGATTGACGTGGAAGAACTTGCCTCTTCGTTGAGATTGCTGATGAGAAGAACTGATGATGGTTGAGGACTGCCAGGAACTCGAACTCCCAAGGCTCCGGCTCCAAGTGTGAATCCTCCCAATCCTGCGAGACCGCCTGCAGGAGCCACTCCATTGTAAGGTCCCGTCAAAGGTGACGGAAGTCCGTGCATGGCGGCAAAAGGTGATGCCAGGACGCTCGGTGCGCCTGCAATGGACTCTACTTCAGGGAATTTACGTAATTTTATTAATCAATTCAGAAACAGATAAAATTAGAATTTTCTTAAATCATAAACAAATGCTTAATAATCGTAAATACTTATTCGTTATATTATTTTATTTACCATTTATTTCATTTATCATTTACTTTATTTACTATTTATTTTATTTACTATTTATTTTATTTACCATTTACTTTATTTACTATTTGTTTTATTTGCCATTTATTTTATTTACTATTTGTTTTATTTGCCATTTACTTTATTTACTATTTGTTTTATTTGCCATTTATTTTATTTACTATTTGTTTTATTTGCCATTTATTTTATTTACTATTTGTTTTATTTGCCATTTATTTTATTTACCATTTATTTTATTTACCATTTATTTTATTTACAATTTATTTAATTTCCTATTTATTTCCTATTATTTGTTTTAAATACAGATTCGACGTTATTTTAATTTTGATTCTTCTTTCATTGCTTTTTGATAATAAAACAAAATACAAGTTTCGTGAAAGTAGGTTTTACATTCTATTCTCGCTATTTTATAAAACTGGAAAGATTTTGAAGTTTCAAATTCACCAATCAGTTTTTAATAACTTGTTGTTTGAATACTTTTAACGAACTCTTTTTTCCCTATACAATACAATTACAAATAAAATTTCAAATAATTTGAATCTGTAATTTGAAACTATTGTTTTTCTTTTTTTTCACCCTGAAACAGAGAGTTATTATTGTAGTGCCAAGTAAATATCCATAGAAATATAATACCTATTCAGAACAGTAGCATTCAAACAATGGAAAAATTGCACTATTGTACCCTGGTTATAAAGCATTTACTCAGCGCGCTTTCCTCTAAAATAACCTCTGACTCTAAATATTAATTTAAATAAATAATAAAAATATCATCAACCAAAAAGGCGTAAGTTTCATACACGTCAAAGCTCAAAGTACGAACAACAAAAAGCAATTAAATGATGATAAAGTCAAATAACGTGAAAATAGTAAATAAAATAGTAAATAAAAAATATAGTATAAAAATAAATAGTATAAAAATAAAATAGTAAATAGCATGAATAAAAGTAATACAAAACAATAAAATAAATAAAAAACACTAATATAAATAAAAAACAATAAAATAAATAAAAAACAATAAAATAAATTAAAACATTTCATGAAATCGTTGAATTCTCAGACGTTAAGTTGTTAATTATTAAATTAATTTTAATTATTAAAAATTAATAAACAATTCTCAATAGTAATAAGAAATTACGTTGATTATTATACATCAACAATTTTTGGATTATCTTAATGTGAAAATTAACCGACGAAAATAGCGATTTTAGTTTATGTTGATTATTGTTGTTTTTCTTAAAAAAAGGATAACTTCTTTAGACAATTTTTTTTGTTATAACAAAGTGGTAGTAAATTTTTAATTTGGAAAAAAAATACATACCGGGCAATCTAGCACGTGGCTGTGTACCAGCTGCTCCAAGAAGTAGTTGAGGTAAAAGTTCGCCTCCGAGAGCAAGAGATGCAGCATCCAGATTTGCGTCACCAGTCGGAAGAGTCGGATTCGTGTAGTCTCGCGATTTGTCGTTATTGTACTTGACATTCAGATTCTGCATTTTACTGTAGTCGATTCTCAATGTGCAACAAGAATTGTAGATATTCTGACCGTCAAGGGACTGAAAAATAAAGCAAAAATCAACATGATGACTATAAAAATTCTGGTTAATTATTTATATTTTTTATTTATTTTTACTATTTTTACTTATTTTTTATTTATTTTGACTATTTTTATTTATTCAAATTTTATTTTATTTGTTTTTATTAAAATTTTATAAAATTTATTTTTTTATTTATATATTTCTATTTTATTATTCAAAAGCGTTTTAATGAAAAAAACTTCGAAATTGCCTTGTAGAAATTTTCAAACCTGAGAAAATAATAGGAATGTAAAAAGAACTCAAGAATTAAAAAATAATACGAATGTTGAAAGAAATCAAGAATTAAAAAAAACAAATGTTATTAAAAACAAATGAATTAAAAAAGCAAACAGTTTTAAAAACAAAGGATTTAAAAAAAGAAACATTAAAAACAAACGAATTAAAAAGCAAACATTACAAACAAACGAATTAAAAAAACAAACATTATTAAAAACAAACGAATTAAAGAAAACAAACGAATTAAAAAAAACAAATATTATTAAAGACAAACTAATTAAAAAAACAAACATTATTGAAAACAAACATTTTTAAAAACAGTGATCGATCATTTTTAAACCTTTTATTAATTAATGACCGAGTGATAGAATCTTAAAATATATATTTTTAAAAACAAACGAATTAAAAAAACACACATTATTAAAAACAAACGATATAAAAAAACAAACATTATTAAAAACAAACGAATTAAGAAATAACATTCAAATTTAAATCATGGTCAATTAAACTACACAACTATAACTTGAAACAAGGCTTCCCTATGAGGAAGCAAAACGAAGAGTAATCAAGTTGTACTATGGATTCAATTATTTTTGTTGATAAAAGTTATTTTTGTAAAAAAAATAATTCATGATAATATGAAGAAACAATTGAACAAAAAGATATTCAGAAAGTATAAATCATTAAAAAAGGAAATTATTACACAAATTATAAATTATACAAGCGACATTTGAGATTAATTATTATTAAAAAAAAAAATAAGCAATATGTTTTTTTGAGAATAATAAGGAATACAATATTTTCTTGAAAATAATACAGAATACAATATTTTCTTGAAAATAATACGGAATACAATATTTTCTTGAAAATAATACGGGATACAATATTTTTTTGTAAATGAGGAAAATAATTAGGAGAAAATCGTAGACCGCTAATGCAATGTTGAAACAAATTCAACTTAATAATGACATTGTTAGTATAAAACGCAAGTTTATTTAAAAAAGTTAAGAATAAAAAACTACTGCGAAACAAGTTCTTAACGAAAAGAACTCCGGCATGTCTGACCATAAAAAACTCTAACTACTAATCAACCTTTTTTAACAAACACAGGAAAAAGTTTCTATTTTTTCCTGTTCTTAAAACTGGAATTAAATCGGCTTAAATACATCTTAAAAAGAAGACGTAAGAAACAAAACAGAAAAAAGAACAATGGAAATGAAAAAGAAGAAAACAAAAAATAGAAGAAAATGAAAAAGAAGAGGACCAAAAATAGAAGAAAATGAAAAAAAAGAAAACCAAAAAGATGAAAGTGAAAAAGAAAACGAAAAATAAATGAAAATGAAAAAGAAAACAAAAATAAATGACAAAAATAAATAAATAAATGAAAATGGAAAAGAAGAGAAAAGAAACGAAAAGAAACGAAAAATAAAAAAAAAATAAAAAATAGAAAGAAACGAAAAATCAAAAAATCAAAAATAGAAAGAAACGAAAAATGAAGAAAATTGAAAAATAAGAAAAAGGAAGAAAAAATATAAGGAGAAAACAAACGAAAAATAAAAAAAGCAGAGAAAAAATACAAGGAGAAAACAAACGAAAAATAAAAAAAGCAAAGAAAAAATACAAGGACAAAAGAACCGAAAAATGATTTTAAGAAAAAGGGAAAAAATACAAAAAAGGAGAAAGAAGAAACGAAGGATGAAATCAGTGTTATACAAGGTACAATGATACTAAAATAAGGAAGAAGCGTGTTTGATAAAGAGGATGCTGATAAAAGAAAGTTGGAGGGAAAAAGCGTGGCTAATGAAACTTGGAGTCATTTTACGAGCAACGAGGAAAACTAGAAAGCACAGGTGCAGCAACGACCAATGGTATTTCGCGCTATTTGGTTTTCATTAATAATCTAGTAACGGGCGCCACACAATGGCGGTGGTTTAACTCGATGGCAGAGTTTGTTTGACTTATATGCTCTGTTTCGTTTTGTTATGCGTAAGTAAATAGCTTCCTGGTCTCGCATCTACTTCTGGATTCACTCCAACCTACGACTTGTTTGCATACACCAATAAATTTCATTTATAATTCCAAACCAACACAATAACCAAAAGCAAAGAATCAATTTTCCATCAATAATCACAAATTCATTAACTTATCAAAATCAATTCCTTTCAAATTCAAACCGCAGTTTTCTATTATTTCTTCTATTTAAACCTTGTTTGAATCAATCGTATTGTTTGTACTTTTATTTTTGTACTCTTTTTTATTGTTTGTACATTTAAGTGAATTAATAAATTGTTCGATTTATAGAAAACAACAATTGGTAGAAATTTCGAATAAATAAATATTTTCACGTTTGTGCTTTTCGTTTGTAATTAATAAATTGTTGATGAATTAATAGATGTTGAAAACGCTTTCACATTGTTTTGCTTTTCATTTGTTTAATCGATTTCATCAATAAGTTGTTAATTAGTTTATAGAAAAGTATTGTTTTATTGTTTGTAGTTTTTATTTATATAGCTTGTGTTTCTTAATTTGTAATTAAATTGTTTTTTTTTAATTAAATTAATACAGGTTGATTATTTCATCAACAACGTCGCATTATTTGTACTTTTTATTTATTTGAGTTTATATATTTATTTAATATGATTATTTTATCAACAACGTCGCATTGTTTGTACTTTTTATTTATTTGAGTTTATATATTTATTTAATATTATTATTTATTTATTTATTTTAAGTCAGTGGATTCATAAGTTGTTGATTAATTTATGGGAATTTGATGTTATGCAAAAATAGAAAAAAAATGACAAATAGATAAGTGCTGGAGAATTTTAAACATGAATGGAATTCTCAAAAATCTGAATGAATTTGAAAGTATTTTAATAGTAGTAATAATTTTAAAAATAGTAATAATTTTAATAGTACTAATAATTTTATTAATAGTAATAATTTTTATAATAGTAATAATTTTAATAATAGTAATAATTTTTATAATAGTAATAATTTTAATAATAGTAATAATTTTAATACTAGTAATAATTTTAATACTAGTAATAATTTTAATAATAATAATAATTTTAATAATATAATCTTTTTCAAAAGCATTTATCATGATTAGCAATTACGCGAGTTTAATAACTTTTTAATGAAATGACAAAATTGTTGGAGTTACGAAAATTATAGGTTTAATTCTCTCGATAAAGATATATTATAAAGCCCGGATTTTTTCATGTTGAATGATTGATGAACACTGGCAAAGAGGCTTTTTCACAATATATATACGTTCAGGGGATTTCAAAACAGATGCGCAAGATTTATTACTGCATTAAAAAAAAGAACACTACATCAGGATTTTATAAATTATACATTGTTTCTTGAAAAATCAACTAGTAGCTTAGAAATTACTTTAATTTGCCCAAAAAGTGAAAAATTAAGAAAACACCTTAAACGGAACAGAAAAAAGTTAAGAACTAAAGTTAATAAAAGAAATAAAAGTTAATAAGAAAAATAAAAGTTAAGAAAAGTTAATAAAAGTTAACAAAAGTTGATAAAAGTTAACAAAAGTTGATAAAAGTTAATAAAAGTTAATAAAATAAATAAAAGCTAATAAAATAAATAAAAGTTAATAAAAGAAATAAAAGAAATAAAAGTTAATAAAATGAATAAAAGTTAATAAAAGAAATAAAAGCTAATAAAATAAATAAAAGTTAATAAAAGAAATAAAAGAAATAAAAGAAATAAAAGAAATAAAAGTTAATAAAATGAATAAAAGTTAATAAAAGAAATAAAAGTTAATAAAACAAAAAGTGACCCAAAAATGAAAAAAAAGTGCAAAAACACAATAGAGTAAAATAAAAAAATACCGAAATAAAGTAAAGCAAAAAAATTGAAGCAAAACGAAAATTGTTTCGTTTTACAAAAAACTTTTTTTTTACAAAAAAGTAAGCCTGTTACAAAAAGCATCAAAGAGAATGTAAAACACAAACAAGATTTCCTTTCGCAGAACTTAAATTTCTGTTTTTCCGGATTAACGTTTTTTTTACAAAAACAGGATGTTTACACAAATTTGTCGGAAAATTCGCAGATGGAGTAAAAATTCGGTTCCTTTTTTATTATGTTGTGAATTCATTTGCATCTTCCCTTTGTAACGAAATTTACCGTGTGGGAGATTACGTATTTTGTAAAATTTATCCGCTTACGGTGGTTGGCCTTGTTCGTCAGTTCTGCTTTTACATTTTCACCGCATCGTATGGGAATTGCAAAGGAAATGAGTCCGATAGTGTGTATTTTGTATACGGCAGATTCAACAAAGGAATAACCCCGAGGCCCTTTCGGGAGAAAGTCGCCCGTTGAAAGGCCTTTCTGATACACCAACTCTGCGTAATTGACTTTTTCTCCGCTGAATTTAGCGAACAAAAAAAAGACGCAAAAAACAGAGAATGTTAATCGATACAGGTAATTTTTTATCCTGCGTGAAATGCGCCTCGACTGATTAAAATTAATACTACTTTATATGCAATGCAAAACAATTTTCTACTTTTTATTGCTCAATTTATTCACGATTTATTTCTTTTATGCATCAGCATTTATTTATATGTAGTTTCATTTTATGCAGTATTTATTTTATGCAGTATTTATTTTATGCAGTATTTATTTTATGCAGTATTTATTTATTTTATGCGCGGTATTTTTTATCCAATATTTGTTTATTTTTTTCAATATACGAGTAATTCTAATTAAAGTCGACTACGGACGCAAGTTAGGGGGAATGAATGGGGACTTTTGGAGAAGAATTGGGGGGTATTATAGATACGTAAAAACCAGAAAGGGTATACATGGAGGAACCAATATTTACGTGTGTTAACTGGAAATATTATACGTCACAAAGGTAATTTATAAGACAATTAAATCACCTACAAACTAAGAAAAATCCATGAAAAAAGGTTTGTACTAGTTATAATTATAAACAGATGTCTGAAAACCCGTTTATACTAGTTACAATTATAAACAGATGTCTGAAAACCCGTTTATACTAGTTAAATATCAGGTTCATAGGTCTGATGAGAAGCGTCTGACAAACTTGTATTTATACTACTTAGAAACCAATCGGCTATTCATAGTGCTCTGAATAATCAATGAATGACCTATAGTTTTGTTTATACTACTTAAAATAGCCAACGTCTGGTCATAGAATATTTATACTACTTTAAACTATCAATATTTTGCAACAGAATGCTTATACTACTTAAAATCATCAATATTTGGTAACAGAATGCTTATATTGATCAATGACATCAATATTTGTCTAAAGCGTGTTATGACTACTTAAAACTGTCAATATTTGGCTACATCGTATGTTTATACTACTTAGAAATGTTAATTTATAATAGCGAAGGGATTGTATTACATAGAAAATGTGAAGGGCGTTTAAAAATTGGAACGCCGGACCATACGAGGTTTGTACTACTTGCGAAAATAGGAATATGTTTTAATATAAGTGTGCCTGACCATACAAGGTTCGTACTACTTACAAAATATGAAATATTAAAATAGGAATGTCTGACCATACGAGGTTCGTACTACTTACAAAATATGAAATATTAAAATAGGAATGTCTGACCATATGAGGTTCGTACTACTTACAAAATATGAAATATTAAAATAAGAATGTCTGACCATATAAGGTTCGTACTACTTACGAAATATTCATTCTTGATAACAAATGGTTTGTTTTACTTAAAAAATAGGAATTGTGCTAGAAAATACGTATGTCTGACACTAGAGTGTTCATACTACTTAAAATAGTAACTATTTACTACAAAAGGTTTATATTGCTTGATAAAAGTATTAATTTTTGTCTATATACGAGGTTTCACACTCCTTAAAATATCGTCTGACTATATCGCTTTTGCACTACTTACAATAATAATAATAATAATAATAATAATAATAATAATAATAATAATAATAATAATAATCCCGTGGGAGTTGCTGGACTCCTATCGGGCGCGTCCCCAGGT
>WNHD01001319.1:0-48165 GCA_011057455.1 Ganaspis sp. Gsp50
TTAAATTACTCCTGAACTAATAAACATTTTTTCAAGATCCTGAGCTTATTTTAAAGGTAATTTTACGAGCAATAAGAATAAAATTATGTCATAATTGTGAAATTTTTTTTCTTGAATATGCGATGCTTGAAAGTTGAAGTAAAAAAGTACTAAAAATTTTAATATCTTTCATTACTAGAAAAACAGATTTAAAAATGAATAACATTGGAATTTTATTATATTATTACGAAATTATAATAAAAAATACATTTATATATTTTTAAGAACAATTTCAAGTGATAAAATATTTATACGAATTTTTAAGAACTTTTTTACTTCAACTTTCAAGCATCGCATATTCGAGAAAAAATAGTTTACATTAATGACATAATTTTATTCTTATTGCTCGTAAAATTACCTTTAAAATAAACTCAGGGTCTTGAAAAAAAGTTTATTATTTCAGGAGTAATTTGACTTTTAATAAAACTATGCAAATTCAACGTTTTATGTGATATCTCATTCAAAAATGAAGAAAATCCTTTTGTTTAGGACTCATTTTTTGCGCATTTATAATAGCTATTAGAAACTTAACAGGATTACAATGCTTCCTCTATAAGGAAGCAAAAAGAAAAATTTTAAGTAACACACATTTAAAAATACATGATTCTTTAAATCCTTAAAAAAGTAGCGGTCGCACAATTACCGGCGGTAGTGTAAGTAAAAAAATCAAAATGTTTATGAAGCCTGAAAAGAAAATTGTTTTGAACTTGTATAAAATATCTTTGATCAGCTTACATCTGCTTGGAGCATATTGTAGTGTTCCTCCTTAGCACAAAGGGATTCTTTAAGGACGGCTATGTGTCTCTGGTAGTCCTGGTGCTGTTCCTCCAAGGTTCTCATTTTGGCAGACATCCCTAAAAGTTCCTGGTCCCGACGCTGCACTTCTGTTCTAAGTTCATCCAGCTGCGAAAAAGAGCCGCCGTCCAGGAAAAATCAATCTCTTGTTCCGGCAGCCGAGGGACAGTAAAGAGCTCGTGGTCTTCTTTCCACCTAGCCCGAGTATGTCGACAATCCAGCCATTCATCTCTTATCATCATCATCATCAACCTGGCAATCATTTCCCCCACAGACTTTTTCTTTCCCCAAACAATTTTATCCCCATTTTTCTTTCTTCTTCACATCTTATCAAATCTCTTACAAATCTTGTACAGTCTCCATCTTTCATTGAATTATCAGTTTCCATTCTATTCGACCTCTTTTAGGTTAATTAGAAATTAACCTCAAAGGTTTTAAATTAACCTAAAGATTTTAAATTAACCTAAAAGATTTTAAATTAACCTAAAAGATTTTAAATTAACCTATTAAAAGGTTTAAAATTTTTTTATATTTTTTAGATATTTTTTTAAAATATTCGCTAGAGAAATATTAACGATCGTTTTTATTTTTCTAGCAGTCTCGACAGTAATTGAAATTATTCAAGTTGTAATTGTTAACATTCTGGTAAAAAAATCATTGCAATTTTGGTGACAATCGGTACAAAGTTAGTGGTAGCAGTTACTGTACTGTTAGTAATTGTTATACTATTCTGCTAATAATTGTTATACTGCTCTATTAATAATCGTTACTGTACTGTTGGTAATTGTTACTATTCTGTTAATAATCGTTATACTATTCTGTTAATAATCGTTATACTACTCTGTTAATAATCGTTATACTACTATGTTAATAATCGTTATTGTATTTTTGGTCATTATTACTATTCTGTTAATAATCGTTACTATACTGCTCCCAATTGTCACTATTCTGTTAATAATCGTTACTACACAGTTCGTAATTGTCACTATTCTGTTAATAATCGTTACTGTACTGTTTGATAATTGTTACTATTCTACTAATAATCGTTACTAACTGCTAATCATCGTCTCAATCCTAGAGGCGATTGTTACCCTCTTGGAAATGTTCGTAACTAGCTCAGTGGTAACCATTACCATTCAGGTTGCAATAACTACCATTTTAACAATAATTATCACTCCAGAGGTAACTGTTATCTAGTCATCATCCTAGTAATACCATCTTCATAGTACCCAGCACCATCTATTTTATTTTTAAAAATGTATTTCTTTATAAGAAAGTATTTCTTTATATAAGAAAGTACTTCTTTATATAAGAAATTATTTCTTTATATAAGAAAGTATTTCTTTATAAGAAAGTATTTCTTTATAAAAAAGTATTTCTTTATAAGAAAGTATTTCTTTATAAAAAAGTATTTTTTTATAAGAAAGTATTTCTTTATAAGAAAGTATTTCTTTATAAAAAAGTATTTCTTTATAGGAATGATTTATTTAATTATATTCAAATATTTCTTTATAAAAATGTATTTCTTTATAAGAATGTATTTCTTCATAAAAATGTATTTGCATCTTTAAAAGATTTTTAGAACCAGAAACATTTCGATTCAATGAAAGAGAAAAATGACCCCAAAAGACTTGCAGATTATTCGAAAGAGTTATTTATCGACCGAAATACTTTTCATAATCAAGAACTTTGAACTTCTTGATTAAGTGTAATTAATTTTGAGCTTTTCACTGAAGATGAATTTTGAATTGAATGCAAATTCGTCATACTCGGGCACGGCTCGGAGCATGCAGAGACAGACCAACGAAACAACAGTGTTTCTGTATTGCAGGTAGATAGATAGGGTAGTAATTTGGTTAGGTAGGTGTTGGCTTGTAAAGAACGTAGGTGTGTCATGTTCAAGTGTCAGGATTCGAACGAGGAGAGTGTCTCACTGTACCCTAGGTTGTTCGATCTACTCTTGTTCTGGGAGCGTGTGGGTCCGATGCAAATTCTCAAGGTCAACTGACCCAAAGTACCTTGTACTTGTACCTTCTACAGCTGTGATTTTCACAAAATCGCATGCCTCTAATTGAGATGTTGCATCGCAAAAAGCCAGGTTCGTGTACAAACTAGATCTAAACTAACATCTAGAATCAGAAAGCACGTTGATAACTCTTCTTCTCGCGAGATCAATAAAATAATAATCAATTCACGAGGAGACGTCATTTTTAACGTGCTTCCAAATCGACCGACGCTACCAGATCACGGATTTTCTCGAATGTCGTTTCTCTCGTCGATCATCGACGATTCCAACGAGGAATCGAGGAACAAGCTCAAGTCTTCATCAAAATCTGTCTTCATCAAAATCTGTCTTCAAGCAAAACATGTCTTTAGGTCTTCAATCAAAGTATCCCTTTTCTTAAGTCTTTCAACAAAGTGCAGTTAATTGAAATGTCGTTTCAAATTTGTGCAACAAGTCTTTCAATCGTCTTCAAAAAAGATGCTTCCAAACAAAATGTTTTTAAACAAAAAGTCTTGAAACAAAGTCCTTTCAAACAGAATGTTTAAAACAAAATGATCGACAAAATGGTTTCAAAATGTTTAAAACAAATGCTCGAGAAAATTATTTCAAGCTGAATGTTTCAAACAAATGCTCGACAAAATTTTTTCAAACAGAATGTTTCAAACGAAATGTTTTAAACGAAATGTTTCAAACGAAATGTTTCAAACGAAATGTTTCAAACGAAATGTTTCAAACGAAATGTTTCAAACGTAATGTTTCAAACGAAATATTTCAAATGAAATGTTTCAAACAAAAAGTCTTCAAACAAAATGTCTGTGAATAAAAAATTTTCAATTAGAAAGTCTTTAATTTAAATGCTGTCAATAGAAAAAATTTCAGATTGACATAATTAGCTTGGCATAATTGCATATTGAAAAATGATTTTTCACGGCAAACAAAAAGTATGCTTGAAATTAATTTCAATAAATTTTGAAAGACCTGGTTGTTTTAAAAGAGGTTAAAAAACGTTTAAGAACAAATTAAATTTTCTTTTAAATTAAAATTAAATCGTTTTGTAAAAACACTCTTCTCAGGTCGTATTTTTGCAGCAAAAAATCTTTGAAACTAATTTTGGCAATTTTTGTTTGAGGTCAAAAAACAAAGTTCGAAATTACGCAAAGATCACAAACTTCCGAAATCTTGTTTATTAAAATAGAAATTTCAAAGTTTAAGAATGTAAAAAAAACAGTTTAACAAAAAACAGATTAGAATGTTGTCAGAATTAATAGAATTGAATACTGTCACAAATAAAGTTTAATGTTGTCACAATAAATAGAATTGAATGCTGTCACAAATAAAGTTTAATGTTGTCACAATAAATAGAATTGAATGCTGTCACAATAAATAGATTTGAATACTGTCTCTTGAAATGTCTTGGATCAATAAGTCTTGAGTGAAAATGAGTCTTGAAAAGAACATCTCTTGAGTAAATAATCTGTCCTCTGAAGGTGTCTTCAAGAAAGAAACGCGATCTACCGTCTATCTACATACGTACAGATAACGTTCTCTGTAAAATTGTAATTATCAGTATAAAGGTAGCAGTAATACAGTTCATCAAGAAACTACTAAACGTCAAACTTTTGAAATTGGTGTAATTACGATTCTCCAGAGGCACTACCATACAACAGACTTCGTTACGTAACGTAGAGGAAAACGAAGGAAAGGTAGAGACTCGGAAGTGCATCAGTGGATGAGATATCCTTACCTCCTCAGAAAGCTAAAATATCGGGCACCACATTTAATATGCTTTTGCTCATTATGGGCCCCCTGGATCCGAATTTCTTCCGACCTCTCGATCTTCACACTCTTTCTCATTTTTTCAATAATCACTCGTTTATTTGTTAAATAAATCAATGTATTCACGTTTTGTTTTAAAATTAATTCAAACCGATAATCAATTATTTTCAAATTTTGTGTTTCATTTAATAATTAATAATTAATGTTATGAATCTATTTCTATTTTTGACAGTTTTTATAGTATTAATTTATGACTAGCGATATTATTCTCGTTTATCATTTTAAAATAGAAGTATGCATTTCTAAGTTTTTATTTGCAATAATTTGAACTTTATTTTTAAAGGATTAGATTTATATCTACAATGTTTTTACAACTGTTAACTGATTTATTTTATATTTTTTCATTTTATGTATATTTTTATTTTATGTGTTGTTTTATTTTATATTTATTTTTTTATTTTTTATGTATTTTTTCATTTTATATGTATTTTTTCATTTGATGTATTTTTTCATTTTATATTTATTTTTTCATTTGATGTATTTTTTTCATTTGATGTATTTTTTTTCATTTTATATGTATTCTTTCATTTGGTGTATTTTTTTCATTTTATATGTATTCTTTCATTTGGTGTATTTTTTCATTTTATATGTATTTACTTATTTTATATCTATTTGCTTGTTTTATATTTATTTATCTAACTTCTCTTTTGTTTTTAAAAACACTTCACTTTATTGTATAAACATTTCACTTTAATGTATAAACAAATTTCTTTTTCAGAAATTTTAAAACCGCATGTCTTCTCTTGAAAATCTTTTATTTTCTCTTTATCACAAATTTTAAAACCGCATATAATCTCTTGAAGATCTTTTATTTTTAAATCATCTAACATTATTTTATTGCTTCAATTTTTTCTCAACTATATCAGATTCATTTTTAAAAAAGGTTATAGTTTGCTACAGTTTTTTTATAGTTGTTCTCATTTTTCCGATTTGTTTTACAAAATTATTTGTTGTTTTAAATCTGGTCTTATTTTATGAAAATAAATTATTTGATTAAAGTTAAATTTTTGATGTTATTTATTGACTTATTTGACTTTATTTAGGGAATTATTTGACATTGTTGACTATCTTTATTATCTTTATTAACATTATTATCATTATTATCTTTTACATTTATTTATTTACATTTCTATCTATTTCTATTTCTAATTCTATTTTTGTATGTAGCTACGTAAAAAAATTCCCTGTATTGACTTATTTGACATTATTTTTTGAACTATTTGATAATATATTTTATATTACTTCCACAAGGAGGAAACTCTGTTTTATTTATTTTTATTTATTAAAATATTTGATTTATTTATTTTTACATTAATTCGTGAAAGCACGAAATTTAACATAATTTCATTCATTAATTTAGGTTTTCGTTTTATTTTCGAGCTGATATTAAAGGCTTTTTTTGAACCATTAAAATAATTTATTCAAGCATAATAACGTTAAATCCGTTTTGAAATGTTTCGATCGAGTTTGTGTGAATTCATTGCCGGAAGTAATCGGAGCAGGAAGTACAAATTGCTACCTTTAACTTAGCTCTAGCTTATTCTAAGCTTAAATTTAAATTGATCTTATCTGCTAGTGGGCAAGAAAGTCGTTATATTTGGCTTAACTTGAATCGTTTTTTTTTTATTTAATTTTCACCTATTTGCATTCTGTTTTTATTTATCGAATTCAAGCATTTCGGAGGAAAGTGTTATACAAAATTACAGTAAAAACTCTCCAATTTCCATATTTTATTTCTTCTTTTTCGAAATATAGTATAATTAATTGTAATCAATGTAATTTTTACTTGATACAAAAAGTAACATTTTCATGATTTATTTTAAAAAATAAGTTTTTTTTTGTTACAAAAATGATGCAAAAAAATTTAAGCTGATAAAAATGCCTTCTAAAATTCTTTGAAAGATTTACTTTTCTTAAAAACTGAAATTTTCTGTAAAAGAAGTGGTACACAAAAAAGCACCATAGAACACTTAGAGAGTTTTTATCATAAAAAATTAGTGTTAGAAGTTGAAAAAGCAATGCATTTTGGATTCGCAGGGAACAATAACAGGACACAGAGAGTGAGAAAGAGAAGGAAAGAATTCTTTTTCGTCAAAACTATTTTGACAAAAAAATAAAAAAGCCAAAAATTTGAAAAAACAATACAAAGAAGAAGGTTGCAGAAAAACCAAATAAACGGCTTTCTTCAAAGCTTTTTGTAGCTTCAACGGAAAAATTACAATTATCGATCTTGAAGCAGGTCGTTGAATGAAGATGGACCAATTTTTGTAATTTTACCTCCTTACCAGATTAGTGACTGAACGAAAGAATAAAAATAAGAGCGAAATAGTCAGAAAAGCTTCCATTTATATGCTCGCATGCAACATGCCTCGTGGGGCGGAAAATTGCATGCTCAATGTTTTGAAAGCTCGGTGCTGGTGATGAAGGGCTTTGCGTGAAGGGAAATATAGACTTGCAGAACGTTTTCTCAAACCGGGATTCAAATGGGATTTAGAAAAAGGTACACGGACAGATAGACATATACAAACACGAAAGCAAACTTGGATCAGACAAGATGGATGTTCGGAAAGTCGAGTCAAGTCGGTCAAATCTTGCAAACGAGTTGTCACATGATCAAAGTCTTGAACTGCTAGAAACGGAAGTTGAAAAGATTCTGAAAATTAAGTGGTGGTTCCATTTTTCAGGATGAAGTGTTTAAATAAATAATGGAGCGAATGTGAAAGATTTCGATGAAGAAGGAGATTTTAAAAGAGTTAAATAAAAAAGAGGTAGATGTTGGAATTAGTAAATGAAATAGATAATAATATGTAATGATAATAATAATTGAAATAATAGAAGTAATAAAAACATTACAATCAAAATAATAGAAGAAATAAAAAAATTACATTCAAAATAATAAAAGAAATAAAAACATTGCATTCAAAATAATAAAAGAAATAAAAACATTACATTCAAAATAATAAAAGAATTAAAAAAATTACAATCAAAATAATAAAAGAAATAAAAAAATTACAATCAAAATAATAAAAGAATTAAAAAAATTACAATCAAAATAATAAAAGAATTAAAAAAATTACATTCAAAATAATAAAAGAATTAAAAAATTACATTCAAAATAATAAAAGAAATAAAAAAATTACATTCAAAATAATAAAATAAATAAAAAAATTACAATCAAAATAATAAAAGAAATAAAAAAGTTATAATAAAAATAAATAGTGAAAGAAAGAGATATGTAAAGTGGTAGAAGGTAAGGGTAATGTGAAGAGAAAGAGACGATAATGAGCTAAAAAGGTAATAGAAGAATAAAAAGTTAATAATGGGCTAAAAAGGTAACAAAGAGATAAAAATGCAATAAAGGCGTAAAAACTGTAAAATAATAGAAAAACAGTAATGAAAGAGTAATCATTTTTTATTTAAAGAAATGGGGATGAAAAAGAAATGAGGGAATATAGATAACGAGAATGGAGGGATTATAAAGAAATAAAATCGGAAAGAGGTTTTTTATCTTCTTATTCCTTTAGTATCTTTTTAAATCCTTAAATGAAGCAATTTTAAAGAGAAATAAAAGTGAGAAGGGGAAAGTAATAAAGAATTGGAAGATGAAAAAGAAAAAACGCGAGAAAGAGAAAATATAAGAAGGAAAAAAGTTCAGAAGAAATGAAAAATAAGGAAAAAAGAAATGTAAGAAGGGTAAGAGAAATAAAAAAGAGAAGAAAGATAAAAAAAATAGAGAAGTAGAGAAGTTGAGAAGTAGAAAAAATACGGTGAAAAAATTAGCAAAACGAGAAAGGAAAGAAAAATAAAACAGAAGAGATAGAAAACAAAATCGAAAGGAAAAATCAAGATCAATTATTAAAAAATATTAAGTGATCAAAAAAGGGAAAATAATTGAGCAAAAAATGATAAAAAAGAGAAAAATAGAGAATTGAATGGTATAAAAAAGAAAGGGGATAAATATGAAAAATGCGATAGGTAAGGGTACAAAATTTAGAAAAAAATGGTACAATCAACTCTATGAATATTGCTACTAAAACTCTACGAATAATACAATTTTCTTTTGTTCTTATTCGAGCGTCCTTTGTATCCTTTGTGCGAGTCTGCAGCACTATTCGTAGAGTTGACTGTAGTGTTTTTTTCAAACAAAATAATAAATATGAAGATATAATCTTAAAGATATATCTTAAAGATATATCTTAAATGATATATCTTAAATGATATATCTTAAAGATATATTTTAAAGATAAAATCAAAAAAGGAGACACATAAAGATAAAATCTAAGACAGAAGATAAATGAATAAAGATAATATTCAAAAAGGAAGATGAAAGAATCAAGATAAAATCCAAAAAAAAACACAAAAAATAAAGAAAAAAGATGAATTCCAAAAAAGAAGTTAAAAGAATAAAGTTAAAATTCAAAAAGGAAGATAGAAGAATAAAAACAAAATCCAAAAAGAAGATAAAAGAATAAAGATAATAAATAGAAGAAATTTAAAAGAAACAAAAGAATATGATACTAAAGGGATAAAAAAAATAATGAAGGAAAGAAAGAATAAAAGTATAATAAAGAAATAAAGAGACAATAAAGGAATAATGAGACAGAAAGGAGATAATGAGAAGATAAAATTGAGGTAATAAAAGGGTAATAAGGCATTAAAGTACGGATACGTAGATAGAGATAGTCCTCCAAGAAAATGATCGCGGATGAACGACAGACCAGAAAGCGATGATCTGAGCTGCGACAGATGCGAGATGGTGGTGATAATGATATACGATTAGCATTAATATTAAATATTTTTGGTGCTGCATCTGAGAAGTGAAAATTAACTTTAGATGACCAATGGCGCCTTAGAGTTCGGAAAGTTTGATATGATTATAAATGAATGCGAATTTACGAATTATAATGATGTATCCTCAACTGGCGCATGTTATTTTGATAAACGTATGACATGACAATCACTGTGATTTACTATACTAATTACCATAATCTCTACCATAACGAAATTCATCGTGAACTTAAAACATAAAGTGCGATGATTGCAATGATCACTACTGATGCACCAAAAATAAACATGCGCCAGAAATAGGATTTTTCGTAACAACTTTTTACGTATTCGTTTTTTGCGTATCTATTTATTTTCATCATGAAATCACGTATTTGAAAAATTGATTGATGTAGTCGCACGTTTTTCATCAATCTATGTGTCTTAATAGTTGTCATCAATCGATGTACTTAAAAAGGTGTCATCAATCGATGTATTTAAAAAGGTGTCATCAATCTATGTACTCAAAATTTTGTCATTAATTCGTGTACTCAAAATATGTCATCAATTAACTCTCTAAATTTTGAATTAGTGAAAAGTCGTCCACTAATTTTAATTAGTAGGTAAGCATTTTTACTAACTTTTGGTAAACTTTCACTAAAAATTTAGTAGAAACTACTAAATCAAATAGTGAAATTTTACTAAAAATGAGTAAAAATGCTAAAAACTTTAGTAGAAACTACTAAATCAAATAGTGAAATTTTACTAAAAATGAGTAAAAATGCTAAAAACTTTAATAGAAACTACTAAATCAAAAAGTGAAATTTTACTGAAAATTAGTAAAAATGCTTACTAATTCAAATTGGTGGACGACTTTTTACTAATTCTTTAGAGAGAATGTACTCAAATTTTTGTCATCAACTGATGTAGCAAAAAAATTATCATAGATCGATGTACCAAAAATTTTATCATTAATCGTTGCATTATTAATTTAGACATCGATTGATGTATTAAGATTTCTTTTATTAACCAACATGTCCGAATGTGTGTAAATCATTACTATACCAATCAATATATGTACTATATAAATTTAGCCATTAAATAAGATTTTTCGACACCAATAAAATTGTTTATACTTTTGGCATCAATAGAATTGTTTAAACTCTTGAGATCAATAAAATTGTTTACACTTTTGGTTCCAATTAAATTTTTTATACTCTTGAGATCAATACTCTCTAAATTTGAATTAGTCATTTTCTACTAATGAGTAGAATACTACTCATTAGTAGAATACTACTCATTAGTAGAATACTACTCATTAGTATAAGAATTAAAAATTAGTAGAATTTCTACTAATAAGTCGTCCACCTACTGAATTAGTAAAATTTTACTTATTGTCAGTAAAAAACTACTAATTTTTTAGTAGAATATCACTATCTGTTTAGTAGAAAATTACTAATTGAATTAGTAGAATATCACTATCTGTTTAGTAGAAAATTACTAATTGAATTATTAGTTTCCTACTAATTTAAATAATCGAATTTTACTATTTCAATCAGTAATTTTCTACTAAAAAATAGTGATATTCTACTAAAAAAATAGTAGTCTTCTACCAACAATTAGTAAAATTTTACTAATTCAATAGGTGGACAACTTTTCTCCTATTTATTAGTAGAAAATGACTAATTCAAATTTAGAGAATAGAATTGTTTACACTTTTGGTACTAATTAAATTTGTTATACCTTTGAGATCAATAGAATTGTTTACACTTTTGGTTCCAATTAAATTGTTTATACTTTTGACTCCAATTGAATTGCATAAGCAATTCATCAAAGGTATAAACTTTTGATGTCAATAAAAGTGTTCATACTTTTGACGTTAATAAAAGTGTAGATACTTTTAACATTGATAAAAATGTTCCTATTTTTATCACCAATCGGTAAGTTTATATTTTCAGCACCAATTAATTTAGCACATCAATTCAGTACCAATTATTTAGATTATTTATATTTTTGGCATCAATCGATATTTACATTTTAGTTATCAATTAATGATAATACTTCTCTCCAAGAAATCTAAGGCATAATTGGCATAGTTTGGTTCTTTATACGAAAGATATAATAATAATTTTTCAGTTTCCTCAGATCTGGAGTTTCGCACACGACAATTTTTCGTCTTGTTACCCCGAGTTATTCCTTAAAAAGATCGAAATTATTTCTTACAACGAACCTCTCGCAATGATAAAAAAATGTTCTTCGATAGAATTAAAATTGTTCTTTTAAATGATCAAGATTTCTTCTTTTAATGATCAAGATAGCTCCTTTAAAAGACCAAAATTGCCCCTTTAAACGATCAAAATTGCTCCTTTAAACGATCAAAATTGTCCCTTTAAACGATCAAAATTGTCCCTTTAAACGATCAAAATTTTTCCTTTAATGAATCAAAATTTCTCTTCGAAAGGAACAAAATATTTCTCCCACTGCATTACAATTATTTCTCGTAAAAGAGCAAAAACGATCCTTTAAAGAATAAAAATTATTCCTACAGAAGAACAAAAATTTCAAGATCAAAAATGATCCTAGTAAAGATTTTCCTGCAAAGAATCAATTATTTTTTTGCGTAGGATTAGAATAATCGTTTTCTAACAATTAATTTGACAGTTAATTTATTCTAAAGCTGTACATTGCACGGATTCCGAATATTAAGCGAAGTGTGGAATCAAACAACGTTCCTTTTAGGAGTTAAATTGCACTCAGCTAGGAAAATATACCGATTGAATTTTCATATCTTACCTATTAACATATAGAATCTAATAATTTTGATAGGACATTCAATTTTTTTTCTGTACAATCAACAATATTCTTAGACATTTCAAGGGGTCAACAGTTTCTAAGGCCTAAAACTTAGGTACACAATTTTTCGGTTATCTACCGATCGACTTTCTTTTTTTTTTGACAACCCTTCATCCTAAAATCGCATTTTTGTTTTTCCTTTCGGGATTCTTGTACAACTTTTACTAGGTTACTTTCTACCTGATCGGAAATTGGAAATACTGACGATTGGATCATAAGTGGTCTAATAATGGTGCAGCATGAAATATTAATTTTTAATTAATAATAATATTGATATGGACTTTAGCAATGCTAAAAAAAACTTCTTTAAGTATTAAGCTATTATTGATTTTTAATTAAAAATGATCGTGCTTTATTAATGATTGTAACAATCCTTATAAATGTAACAATCATTGCTTCAATAATAATAAATGTAACAATGATTACTACAATTATTATTAATGTAACAATGATTACTACAATCATTATTAATGAACAAATTATTGCTACAATTATTATTAATGTAACAACAATTATTGCTACAATCATTATTAATGTAACAATAATTGCTACAAACATTGTTAATAAAGCACTACTTTTTAATTATTCACACATAATTTTAACAAAAAATAATTATATTTTCTTCAAAGAATATTCCTTGCGTTTTTCAAAGAATTTTGTTTTTCAAAGAATTTTGTCTTTCAAAGAATTTTGTCTTTCAAAGAATTTTGTCTTTCAAAGAATTTTGTTTTTCAAAGCAGATCCACATGACTCAATCTTCAATATTCCATTGGACAGGGTTTCGTTTGAAATTGATCTACTTATATCTAGAATAAATCTAGACGATTTCTTAAAATATTTTCAGGTCTTCTTCTAAAATATTTCTAAGTGTTTTCTAGCATATTTCTAGGATTTGTATTCGCCTCGCTAGATACCGCTTTGGATTGAACATTATATGATTTGACCTCTTAAAGAGGAGGATTATGGAAGATATCGTTCGTGTGATATTGACCCTTGGATGAGCCTTTCTTTTAATTATAATTTTTTGTTAACTATCATCTTTATCACAATATAAACCTTCGCAGATATCGTCTAATTCAGTCTCTTTTGTCTACCTAAATACATCGAGTCAAAAAATAGACAAGTTTCCAAGTATCGAAACGAAGAAGAGAAAATTAACGACGCGGCGTCAGCGATGGAAGACAAGCCTCGCGTGTATTATTTTGTATTTATTCAATATATCATTTATTTATATATATATATATTTATTTATTTATTATAGAAATTTATCTAGAGTAGTAGAGATAATTATTTTTGCCCAAAATCGTGCAGTCTACTTTCTGAATCTGTAACTCGTCCCCAATTACATCAGATTGAGAGGAAGCATTTGGAAAAGTTTATCGAAGAACTTTGTACACCATTTTGGAATAATTTTCTTGGAAAAGTTTGTGAAGAGTCTCAGAAAGACGTGGATAACAATGTTGGAAAAAATCGGCAAATGTTTTACAAAAAATTCTTTGACGTTCTTGAGAAAAAATTCTTTGACGTTCTTGAGAAAAAATTCTTTGACGTTCTTGAGAATAATTTGTCACTCTTCTTGGGAATAATTTGTAAACCTTCTTGGGAAGAATTTGTAAACCTTCTTGGGAAGAATTCGTAAACCTTCTTGGGAAGAATTCGTCAAACTTCTCTAAACGATTTTTTGAAATTCTTCAGAGGATTTTGTAAACCTTTTTCGAGAGGCCTTCTTAAAGGGCTTTTTTCTTCTTCTTTTTCTTCTTCCTTAGCCTTCTTAGAAAGAAGAAGCCTTCTTAGATTTAATTAATTTTCTTAGAAAAATGGTGTTGAACTTTTTAAAAAGATTTACCTAACCCTTTGGGGAAAATTTGGCAAAGCTTTCTGACAAGATTTTATGAAGATGGTGTTTTCTTGGTATCATTCTTGAAAAGATTTAGTTACGATTATCGAAAAGATTTTATTATCGTCTTTAAAAAGATTTTATTATCGTCTTTTAAAAAGATTTTATTATCGTCTTTAAAAAGATTTTGTTATCATCTTTAAACAGATATTGTTATCATCTTTAAACAGATTTTGCTATCATCTTTAAACAGATTTTGCTAAACTTCTAGGGAAGATTTTTAGAAAGTATTTTAAGAGCATCTAGTACAAATCTTTCTACCTTCTGATACGCGCCTTTGGAAGTTTTTTAAAAAGCACTTTGAAGAGCGCTTGAAAAATTTTCTGAGATCGAAAAGTTAATTTTCCAAAAATTCTTGAAAAGGTTTTGGAAAAATATTAGGAAGATTCTTGAAAACGTTTTTAAAATTCCTCTAACGAAATTGTTGAAAGATTCTTGCTAAGGTTGTTAGGAAGATTCTTGAAGACATTGTTTGGGAGCTTCTTGATCACATGTTTAGGATGATTTAAAAAAACTATCTTGGTGCGCTTCCTGAAAACATTGTTTGGAAGTATTTTGCAAAAAAACTTAAAAAGCTTATTGCAGAACTAGTCAAAATTTTCTTGCAGAACTGATCAAAAGTTTCTTTCAGAACTGGTTAAAATTTTCTTTCAAAACTGGTTAAAATTTTCTTTCAGAACTGGTTAAAAGTTTCTTTCAGAACTGGTTAAAAGTTTCTTTCAGAACTGGTTAAAAGTTTCTTTCAGAACTGGTTAAAAGTTTCTTTCAGAACTGTTTAAAAGTTTCTTTCAGAACTGCTGTTAAAAGTTTTTCGCAGAACTGGTTAAAAGTTTCTCGCAGAACTGGTTAAAACTTTCTTGTAAAATTGGGATCAAGTTTCTTGCAAAACTGGTTACAAGTGTCTTTCAGAACTGATAGAAAACTTCTTGCTATCAAAAGTTCCTTGCAAAATTGGTTGAAAAGCTTCTTACGGAATCACTTGAAATACCTCTTGAACACTTTATACGAATATTTCCAAAAAGATTCCAAAAACTTGTTAATACACTTTATGAAAAAATAGGGAAACAAATTCTTTCGGAACATACAGTAGAATTTTTAGACACTTTCTTGAGAGACTTTTCGTAAAGCTGATTGAAAAGATTCTTGAAAAAATGATAAAATGATTAAAAAATGATCTCAATCCTCAAAAGATTCCCGAAAAAACCTGTTGCACAACAATTTTATTGCAATTTCTCTTGATCCGAAACACAGGGTCAAACTATTTTGAAAACCTGTAGGAACTTTTGGAAAGTTTTTCGAAAACGAAAATAGCAGGCTTCTAGAGAACCTGGATGACAAGATTTTCGAAAACTTTGTTGCTAAATTGGAAACTTTGTTTCGAAATTGATTTGGAACTTTATAGCGAAATTATTTGACAAATTGCAGCGAAATTAGTTGAAAGCTTGATACGTTTGTAGAAATCTTGTAGCGAAATTAGTTGAAACCTTGTAGCGAACTTAGATGAAACTTTGTAACGATCTTAGTTGAAACATTGTAGCGAACTTAGTTGAAACCTTGTAACGATCTTAGTTGAAACATTGTAGCGAAATTAGTAGAAATTTTGTTGCAAAGTTAGTAGAAACTTTGTGTCAGGATTCAGGAAAACCTTGTCAAAAAGATGCTTAGAAGTTTTACTGATAAAATTTTTGGAAACCCTTCGGACAAAGCTTCTCGAGAAATGTCTTCGGAAACATTCCGAAAACCTTGTTAAGAAGGTTGATTCAACATCTATCAATAATATTTTCGTTAGTCAGTTTTTGGAATAAGCCTTTGGAAAATGTTTTAGCTCTTGAAAAACATATTGTCAAGCTTTTCAAACCGACTTGTCAGGCTCATCTTCTTTTTCAGGAACGTGTTGTCAGACTCTTCAAAACCGACTCAACTATCTTTTCGGAAACGTACATATTTTTGAAAAGTGTATCTTTCCGGAAACGTATATCTTTTTGAAAAGTGTCCCTTTTCGGAAACGTTTATAATTTTGAAAAGTGTCTCTTTTCGGAAACATATATCTTTTTAAAAAGTGTTTCTTTTCGGAAACGTATGTAATTTTGAAAAGTGTCTCTTTTCGGAAACGTATGTAATTTTGAAAAGTATGTCTTTTCGGAAGCGTATTACCAACCGTTGGAACCCCTTCGAAAAAGAAAGCTTCTTGTGGATTATGGGCATTTCGGAGATGCGACTAGATCTTGCGATCTACCTTCTAGAGCGTCGTGACGCGGCCTTGGTCAGACTTGAGGAGCGTCTCGTTGCTCTCTTGGGCCGCTCCTAGAGAGTGTCGTTCTTTTCGATGCGCACGTTGTTGATGAAGAAACTTACTTGACGTTTGAAGTTCAAGTCGTGTTTGTTGAAGGTGTGGGCGTGAAGTGCGAGGGCTCCAGCGGCAGCGGGTTCGATTTGTTTCAAATGACGAAGATGGGCTTGATGTTGATGATGCTGGTGAAGTTGCTGAATAGCTTGCTGGTGTTGTGGGTCATTGTAGCGGTCGTGATAGGGGTTGGCCACTCCGGTGGTGACGCCAGTGAAGCAGGAACTTGGAAGACCTGTCGAACCGGTAAGGTATGAATTCGTTAGGGCAGTTGAGGGTCCATATGGTACCAGAGACGTTACGACTGAAGGTCCTCTCGTGATTGCAGTTGATGGGCCTCCGAAAAGAATACCTGCTGACGTTGTTGGGCCACTGGTACCACTTGGGACTGCGGTTGCTCTGAGCAGTTGTTCTCGCAGTCTTCCTCCGCACTCTTTAATCCTGAGGAGTTCGGTCTCGAGGAGCATCACTTCCTTTTCTAGGGTCTGAATTCTTGCGTCTTTGGTCTCTAGAATGGCCGTGAGGGTTGTGCTGCCAGGGACCCCTCCAGGGACTGCGACGCTCCCTCCTAGCATCGTTCCACTTCCCATTCCTCCGAAGGAGCAACCACTTCCGGTCAGTGCTGTACCGGATGATGCTGTTGTAGCGTAAGCTAGTTCCAACTGCGTCTGGAGGCTCTTGAGCGTCTCGTTCGTCGCTTTGAGCTCCTTTATAACAAGCAATAGTAGAGTTACTCGCGGCTGGAGTAACGGGATATTGGGAGCTGATTTAGATTTCTTCATCTGCAATTGAAATTCAAAATCCGGTTAAGACTCAAGACAACTATCATTTCATAACTCTACTGCAAGTTATTCTAGGCAAGTTTCTTTGATCCTTCTATGGTCAATAGGTTCATCTTCGGCTTGCTTTTGTAATGATTTTCGATTTTCTAATAATCGCGAAAGTATTTATTTCATTTATCTTTGCGTAGGGAAGAGAATTTTGTTTTTTTTAAATATGGTCCAACTGTTTGTTTCATTTTTCTATTACATTCGCGTCAATGAGAATAATTTTTGGTTTAGTTTTTTGGTTGAAGCGACTCAGTTTTTCTGCGATTGAAAATAACAAATTTTTGTGTCAATTGCTCTACTGTTAAAGCTAAGTAAAAAATCAAGTTGCGTAGTCAAAGTGTTTAGTCAATCTATGTCGTTAGTCAATCTATGTGTCTAGTCAATCTATGTGTTTAGTCAATTTATGAGTTTAGTTAGTTTTACTACAGTCATTGTTCAATTACTTAAGCAATGTTCGTTTTTCTAGGACTAATTAAGGCTACTAATTCGTTTCACTCAGTATCTGTAGGTAACGAGACTAAGCATCAATTTTATACTATGATCATTTTTACTCGATAATTTTACGACGTTTGTAAGTAAAGTGACTAAACAATTAGTTACTTTAACTATTAGTGTAAACAAAGTTACTAAACAATTAGTTACTTTAACTATTAGTGTAAACAAAGTTACTAAACAATTAGTAACTTTTACTATCACTGTAAATAAAGTTACTAAACAATTAGTAACTTTTACTATCACTGTAAATAAAGTTACTAAAAGACTTAGTCAGTTTAACAATGACTGTAGTCAAAATAACTAGACGCTCACTTATATTTACTACGATTGGAATTAAAATGACCTAGCGTATAGTTAACTTTACCACAATCGTCAGAAATCTTACTACGATTTCTGTTAAAAAGATAAATTACATTTTAACTAGAATTGTAGTAAAAGTTAACTACAATTGCAGTAAAATTTAACTAATATTGCAGTAAAAGTTAACTGCAATTGAAGTAAGAAGTAATTAAAATTGTAGTAAAAAGTAATTAAAATTGTAGTAAAAAGTAATTAAGATTGTAGTAAAAAGTAATTCAAATTGTAGTAAAAAATAATTCAAATTGTAGTAAAAAGTAATTAAAATTGCAATAAAAAAAATTAAAATTGCAGTAAAAAGTAACTAAAATTGCAATAAAAAAAAATTAAAATTGCAGTAGAAAGTAACTAAAATTGCAATAAAAAAAAATTAAAATTGCAGTAAAAAGAAACTAAAATTGCAATAAAAAAAAATTAAAATTACAGTAAAAAGTAATTAAAATTGCAATAAAAAGTAACTAAAATTGTAGTGAAAATCAACTAAAACTGCAATGAAAATAAATAAACAATTCGACCATATTTCCACATAATTGTGAGTTGCAATAATAATTATTTACTTGATAAATTTATTGATTGATAAATTACTTGTACCTGAATTAATTATTATTTAAGCTATTCAAGATGTAAATCATATAAATACTTTCGTCAAATTTACGATTATTAGATGGTATTTTCTGAATAAAATTAATCACAGTTATAAATCGACTTGTAAAATTGTCTATAATCATTAAAATTGTACAAATATCGTTTTATTTCTTTTAAATCTTTTATTCCAAGAAATTCTTCTGACTTCTTTTGGAACTAATCAGAACTAAAATCTCGAATCATAGAAGGGTCAAGTGTGAAATTAACTTGTCATCTACCAAATTGTTAAAAGTTTCTCTGTATCCAAATTTCTAAATCTTGTTGTGTTTAATCGGAAAATAAATTTCAGTTGGAGGTGAAGAAATCTGTTTATCTTGTTAGGGATTGGTTGGATTGCGGTTGTGGTTGAAGAGGTTCTTCCATCATCGGCTCGAGGCTGCAAAGACCTTCGAAAAACAAGGAATTATCAAAATTTTACGGTACATTTAACCCTCTAATGTCACCAACTCGTGAATTTGCAAAATTTGGATTCAATTCGGTTTTAAAATTCAGTGTCAAAATTCGGATTCGTCTTTATTCTTTAATACGATTCAATTGAAATTGCATTCAAATCTAATTCTAATGAATTCAAGTCCAATTTATGTTTAATTAAAAAGTAATTTTCAATCCAATTCGAATCCATTTAGAATCTACTTAGAATATAATACGAATCTAATTACAATCTAATCCAAATCCAATTGGAATCTAATTCGAGTGCAATTAGAATTTAATCCGAATCCAATTAGAATCTAATTCGATTCTAATTAGAATGTAATTTGAGTCCAATTAGAATCAAATTCGAATGCAAATCCAATTAGAATGCAATTAGAATCTAATTCGAATCCAATTCAAATCCAATTAGAATACAATTATAATCTAATTCGAATCCAATTCAAATCCAATTAGAATGCAATTAGAATCTAATTCGAATCCAATTCAAATACAATTAGAATGCAATTAGAATCTAATTCGAATCCAATTCAAATACAATTTTAGAATGCAATTAGAATCTAATTCGAATCCAATTAGAATTCAATTCAAATTCAAATAGAATGCAATTAGAATCTAATTCGAATCCAATTAGAATCGAATTCGAATCCCATTAGAATCCAATTCGAATCCAATTCGAATCCAATTCGAATCCAATTGGAATCGAATTCAAATCCAATTAGAAACCTATTCGGATCAAATTTTAATTGTATTCAAATCCAATTCGATTTTTTATCCAATTTAAATTCGAATCGATTCTAATTCAAATACTATCGGAATTGGAATACAATTCAAATATGATCACATTTTAATTCAAATTAAATTCAAATCAAATTGTAATATAATTCAGTTTTAATTTACATCCGGTTAAAATTCGTTTTATCTAGCTTTCTTTTAATTTAGTTCTACAATTTTTAAGTTTAGTTCTACAATTTTTAAGTTTAGTTCTACAATTTCTTAAAATTTAATTATCAAAATTTTAACAATGTCAAATTTTTATTATTTAAGCAAGTTTTATTTACTCACTTTCATTTTTTGTTTACAAATTGTAATGTTTCATTTCTTATAATTATCTCTTTTATATTTTTCACGACAAATTCATAGTTTAACAAAATCATCTTCTGAAAAATATGCAATAAATGAAATTGAAATAAATAAAATTGAAATCTGCAATTTCTTTTTCCACTTTACTTTATCTTCGTTGCTTTAATTTTTGATCATCACTTTACTATGAAATTTTGTAAACGTTATTTTTTTCGCTCTACATTAGAGGGTCAATTTCGAAAAGAACGACAAAATGGACAGTGCAGAAATGAAAATTAAGTGATTGAAATTGATGATTTGCTTTTCAGTCTTGATGCCGATTTTGGTCGGCCTCGAGGAAACGGAAGTGATGGTAGGGGCGTCTCGGTTGACGAAAGAAAAGCGACGTTCAGCCACAAGCTTCTTGCAATCTCTTCCGTCATTCTCTTAGCTCTTCTTCTGTAATTGATCCTGATTTTTCGTTTCATTACTTTTTATTATTTTACTTTTATTTAGTTAATTGTTGCCAATCTGCAATTAGCAAAATACGTTGTAAAACTGTTTCTTCTTTAACAGGAGAACAAGATAGTCCCTTTTTGATGGACGCGCAAAACTACAAATATTACAAAATTCAAATCAACTCGAAATAACTTGCCGAAGATGATAATTGATAACAGAAGATGTTCCTCTTGTTGATGCCGGGCGCCGCCGCAGTTCTTTCGCCCACCGCGACGTACGGCCGACATTGTCCATCCCGCAAGGCGCTTTTTCTCTCATTTTTATTAAATTTTCTTTCTCTTTCCTATTTTCTTCTCTCTTGCAAGGATCTACAATTTTTCCGACTCTCATTTTAAATTTTACTCTTTTTCAAACAAGATGCGTTCCTGCAGTTGATTTTCAACAATTGTATTCCATTTTAAATAAAATCTAGTTCAAGTAATAACAATAGTTTAATGTTATTTTTATTAATGTGAATAATATCGAAACAATACGTATGGATAGTATTGAGAAAATACTTGAGTTATATCGAAACAATATTTCAGTAACATGAAACAATATTTCAGTAATATCGGGACAATATTCAAGTAATATTTTCACAATACGTGAATGATATTTGACTAATCTTTGAATATTTAATCATTACATTGATTTAGTACGTATCATTTTATTTTTTAAAAATATTAATGATATATTCGAAAGGCAGATTTGCGCCAATGGACAAGATCTTTCCACGTGGAAGCAAAATGCGTAACCAGGATTTTAAAAAAGAGACGAGAAATTCAATGTCGAAAGCAAATCGTGGTCAAATAGTAACAGCGGTGATTTTGTGTGATGACATAGAAACGAGTGACGATAGCGGTGATTTGAATGTGATTGATGATCCTAGAAATGTCATTGTTTCAATGATTTTCTGCACGTTGTGAGTGAATTATTGTTTCATCGATTGTAATAGAACTCGTAACTTGAAGCAATGGATGATACTCATTTTTTCTACAATAGTATCTATCGTTTTTTAATTTAAAAACTAAAAAGCTGTTATTATGGTCGTAAATATTCTCGTGTGGATATACTACTAATTATTATTTTCTTATTTCAATTATTTTGAACAAAAAAACTAAAGCAAAGGTTTTTCTTCTTCTTTAATTTTGATGGTCAGGTGTGGTCAACAAAGCAAAGATTCGTCTTCTTCTTTAATTTTGATGACCAGATGTGGCCAACAAAGTAAAGATTCGTTTTCCATTTTTAATCATCTTTAAAAGTCTTCGAATTATTCAGAATGAAAGTGGACCAATCACCGGGAAAGTATAAGAGAAAGTATGAAGCGAGCACTCCCCACCATAAGTGTTTGGTGGTGGGGAGCGCGCGCTACAAACTTTCTGCTATAGTTTGATCGTGATTGGTCAATTTCGATACTGAATAATTTGAAGACTTTTTAAGATAAATGAAAACGAAAAATTACATTTTGTGTTGGTCTTTTTGCTCAATATAATTCCATAAAATGCTCACATTGTATGAAAACAATATTATCAAATTGTATGTCAATATTTTAATCACTAAAGTCAATATTTTAATCACTAAAAAATATTTTTCACGTTCTTTAAGATGGTTTCTTTATTTTTAAAGCGTCAAGTTACGAATTCTCCTTACAGTTTAGTTTTAGTCCGAAAGAGTGAATGTGGTATACAATAAATAGATTTGTGTCGTAAATATCTAAAGGATTAGAGGAATAAAAAAGGAAAGTTTCTCTTCAAGCTTCATCAAACACGACACAACAAGATCGTATAATAATAATTTTTAATTTCTATTTTGTCAATAGAACAAAAAATAAATAGAACAAAAAATAAATATAACAAAAAATAAATAGAACAAAAAATAAATAGAACAAAAAATATATAGAACAAATGAATATTGTTAAAAACAAGAAAAAAAAAGAAAAATTGTTAAAAATTGATATATTATTGGATATAAAAATAGAATTTAAAGTTTCTTACTTTTGTTTTATTGAAGTTTTATTTTGCATTCATATTTTATTTGTATTATATTTTTACTTTACATTCTGATTATTCTAGTTAATATACAATTTGATTTGTTTGCCCAATCTCCTTTTCGCAGTTTTTGTTTTTCACACTTTATAATCCGTGTTTGCGAAACTTTTAACATTTCCATCTTTTTATGTTTCATGTTTTTCAAGCACTCACTTTTTCATATTTTACATCCTGTACCTTATCTTAATGCCACACTCCATATTTCTCTTTTTACTTCTTCAAATTATATTTCTGTATTTCTACTTTTGCATTTTACGTTTCCCTTTTATGACTGACAATTTTCTGTGATTATTTCTTCAAATAAACATTTTTTATTTTCCTTTCAATGAATTTACAAAGCTTTCAATTATTTTTATCGTAATATTTTTTAATCAATCTCATTAATGTTTTTAAATTTTTAATCTATGCTTTAGAATAAAATACTTATTTTCAAAGTCTTGATCATTTTTATTGAAAATTGATGAAAACGGGAAAAGGAGGTTAAGCTTTAAATGAGCTCATGAATATTTATAAAACAGACAGATTATGTACTTTTAATTTATTTTAATTATTAAAATAATTAAATACTTATTAAAATAATTAAAACATATATGAGAGTATATTATTAAAAATTCAACAGATTTGTTAATTAAATTAACAATTTATTACAGAAATTCTAATAACTGAAGTTCAATAATAAATAATCCAATTAAATGGAAAAATTATTCGAAACCATCTGGAAATTTTTATAATTACAAAATATAAGGATTGAAAATGGCACAAATTGATAAATAAAAAGCAGAAATCTTGTTGTATCGCTATTAACAATAAATCGAATGCTGAGAGTAAGAATATTGATAAAAATTTAGTGATACACATTTAGTGGAAAGTGACAGCGTAATAATAGTTGGTGCAAGGTAGAACATTCCGTATACATAAAAAGATATGTGGGTTTGCATTTATACTTCCGAATGCAGGGGAGCCAAAAGTCACGCAATCTCACAATTCTATTATTGCCTTTAGATATCTTTTGATTACAAATATTTTACAATATCCGACAAAAGCGAAAAAAATAGACAATCTCTACGAATGTTAAAATTATCAAATTTTGTTCTTTTTGGAAATTTATTTTTGACAGAAATCACAACTACGTACTTTTTCTTTAAATTTTCAACCTCTGTATCATTCTCCATTTTTCTATATTTTTTACAATCCAGATTCAGATTTTGCTAGAAACATGCATTCCAGAAGGATTGGGTGACTTTGGTCTCAGTGCTCGTGTTTGTGCGGACAAGACGATCTTAAATCGAGTACCTCTCTAGAACTGTATAAATTTACATATTGTCTGTTATCGGTAGATTATCGACTCGATTCATTGAATCAAAGAAACATGAAAAGTATGCATATAGTAAGATAAATGTGATAAATGAATCTAGCTAAATTAATGAACAAAAACTGAAGCGAAAAGTCTGTTTTCATTTTTTATTATCTTTGCTAGTTTGCGAGTTATTTAGAATTAAAGTTTGACAACCGTGTGCGGCCGCAACAATAATCTAAGGCGAGGGCGGAGCCTCACCCCACTCGAATCGCTCAAGCCTCGTCTCGAATGAAGCTCGAGTGGGGGGAGGCTCCGCCCTCGCTTTAAATCTCTACAACAGGACACGCACGTTGTAAAAACTTTAAATCTAAACAACTCGATAACTACCAGAGATACCGAAAAATGATAAAGAACTTTTCGCTTCAGTTTCATTAGATTTTCATCCTACAATGCAAGTTCTGAATGTTTTCTTTTAAAAAACAGTTCACAATATTTACGATATTAAATATTACGATAATTAAATTATTATTATTATTTTCAATTTTCCAAACAATATAATTAAAAACTTTTTAATTAAAAAGAAATAGTTGAAAAATAAATAATAATAATAATTTAATTATATTATTCAAGGCCTCGTGCTACAGACGAAAATTTTTCAACAGAGCTAAAAAATGTTTTGCTTTGACACATGGCTATAAATAAATGAGCCTATTATTATATTACTCAACAAATAAATAAATGTTGATACATTCATTCACATTTTTATACATTATTTCGATAACATTCGACATTCATGTTTTTCGATTCAATGATTGAATTGGACGACTAAAAGTGTTGAATTTGATTCGAAGATTGAAAATCTTTATCCCAATAATAGAAAGAGGATTGGAGAATTCTCGTCAAAGGATTAAAAGTTGAAAAAGAGGACTGGTGTATTTTTTTATTGATTCTATAACCGAGAAGTGTTTTGACACTGTGTGTACCTGATCTGTCCTCCGTAGCAGAGTCTGGGAGCGTAGTTCTCTGGCAGTAGTTTTTCGTTTTGTCGCGGTCGAGATTAGCTATACTGTCGCTGTTCATGATGATCATAATGATGATATTGTTACCGAGTGAGTGACGAAAAGAGGGCAGATGCGGGCGTGATCCCCATGAGGAGTGCTAACGTCTTACCACCTACACATCCAAAGCAGCTCATTCCACGCATTCGACAGCATCTCACTTTTCTGTCTTTGTCTCATTGTCCCACGATTTCAAGAGCCCAAATGATCATTAACTTGTTAATTAAATTAAATTAGCAATTAATTCGCAAATCAAATTATATCGACTCGGTATAAGTTATCATCCTATATAGTGTAATTAAAATTATGCAATTGCGTAATATAATTAAAATTGTGTAATTACGTAATATAATTAAAATTGTGTAATTACGTAATATAATTAAAATTGTGTAATTACGTAATATAATTAAAATTATGTAATTACGTAATATAATTAAAATTATGTAATTACGTAATATAATTAAAATTGTGTAATTACGTAATGTAATGAAAATTCTTTAATTACGTAATATAATTAAAATTATGCAATTATCATAATAAAATTACATAATGTATAGTTACATGATAAATAAATAATTATAATAGAAATAATTACACAATATATAATTACAAATATTAATATATTTACAATTCGTTTTTTAAATAAACTTTTATTTATTTATTGTGAATGTACTCAATGTAAATAAATTATTAGACTTTGTTAAAGAAATGTACACACTGTTAGAAAAATATGTATTAATAAAAAATACTTGTATGCTAATTTGTACAGAAATAAATTTGAATTTAGAATTGTTCATATGCATATTTATTATGATTTATTATTAGATTTACTATGTTTTATTATTCGATTTACTATGCTTTGTTATTCGATTTACTATGTTTTATGCTTCGATTTACTATGTTTTATTATTCGATTTACTATGTTTTATTATTCGATCTACTATGATTCATTATTTATTGAAACATCAAGCGCAAATGAACATTTTTAATAAAAAAAATTTCTCTAAAGAATAAATTGTTTCTAACAAAAAACTATTTTCACCGCAAAAAATAATTACCAAAAATATACATATTTGAAACAAAAAGTATTTATCCAATAAATAAACCTTGTACAAAAAATGAGTTTTTTTGAAAAGATAAAGTGAAAAAATATGTGGCTCTTGATCGCGAGAATTTTAATCGTCAGTCTAAATTTCGTGTCATTGAAAGAGATATCGACTGTTAGAGATAAAGGATCGTCGAGGAATAAATTAGGGAGAGTGGGATGAACAAGATGATCATTTTCTTGACATGAGAATATGAAAGAAAAGTAATGAGTGTGATAAAATTTCTTTACTGGTGCGAAAGAGATGAATCTGATTCACTGAGGTGAGACGCAAGCAAACATGAAACGAGTACTCTCGGTGTCAACGTTTTCGATTTTTGTGGATGATTCGTGCTGTCGATTCATATTCAAAGGAAAGACCCTTCAAATATTTCATTCGATTTTTCGGATGCCATTCAAGCCACGTAGACACCTCCTAAATCCTAGGACTAACAGGCATAGAGGAAAATGCAATTTGGAAGGAGTCGTGCAAAAATCAAACGAGACTTTCTTTGAAATTGGACCTGTTTTCATTAAAAACTTTTCTGTGGCTTAAAATTCTTTTTATACCAAATAAAGAACTTTTTCTCAATTTTAACACTTTCTTTTTCATTGTGATATTTCTTTTTAATTGCAACACTTTCTTTCGCAATTGTAATATTTTCTTTCTCAATTGTGACATTTTCTTTATTAATTTTCTTTCTCGATTTTAACATTTTCTTTATCAATTTTTTTTTCGATCTTAACATTTTCTTTATCATTTTTTTCTCGATCTTAACATTTTCTTTATCATTTTTTTCTCGATCTTAACATTTTCTTTGTCAATTTTTTTTCTCGATCTTAACATTTTCTTTATCAATTTTTTTCTCGATCTTAACATTTTCTTTGTCAATTTTTTTTCTCGATCTTAACATTTTCTCTGTCAATTTTTTTTCTCGATCTTAACATTTTCTTTATTAATTTAAAATTGCTTTTATATTTTTTTCAGTTTAGAAATTCTGACCAGATTTTACAATCAAGAAAGAAAACTGTGTTCGTTTAAAAAAATAATAAATCGACAAAAAATGTTCTTTGACAGGATTTTTGTCTTTATTCTTTTTTGCAAAAAAAAAAGAGAAAAAAGAACTTTTAATTTTCAATTCAAAGTTTCTGATACAAAATGTTAAACCAAACTTTTGATAAACACTGCCTTCGAGTCGAAAACAAATAATTCTGAAATTGAGGAAAGAAAATATTTAAAAAAGCCTTTTCATTTGGAAAACCGTTGAACTTTCAATTTGTAAATATTGGTGAAATGCATACGTTTGAGTTCTGCATGAGTATTCAAATTGAAATGATGTTTGGCTTGGAAATCACTCGATGTTTTTCAAACTTTTTAACACGAATGCAAAGTTTCTATTGATCTTAAGTTAGGCTTGGGTGCCTCACAGAGAAAAAACAAATGAGAATGAAAAAATAAAGTTTCCTATAGGGTATTGCTGTTTCTTGAGAAAGTCAGACTTTACACGAACACAAAGCTAATTTCCGGTTTCCAGTGAATTATGCAGCCCGGACTGACTTTCCATGAGAATAGCAGACATTCAGTGTCGCCAGACTTGTTGTTGGCAATAACTTTTCGATTATGCAAATCAATTCCTCTCCCGATCGATCCTCAAACAGCAAAATACTACCCTTTCAAAGTAGCATCGCATTTCTCGAGTGACTTCGCGGCCAACAACTTTATCATGCGCCCAGAAAAAAGCTTCCAATCTTTCAAACAAAATTCTCATATTTTTACATTTTTCTGTTTCCTTCATTTTTAGAAAAACGGTGAAAAAATACATACAGCATGAAAAAATACACGCTTAAACATTTATTAAGTAGGCAAGATTTTTTTTTTTCTATAACAATTTTATTCATTTTGATTCTCATATTTTTCTTAAAATATGATTTTGAGGTTTTCAAATTTTCCCGCGTTTAGCAGACGAAAGATTTGTCGATTTTAGTTCAGCTTAGCGCCGCAAGGTAGAGCAGTCTCGTCAGGTCGTTTCATTTCTCGCAATTAAGAAGCCGAGTTTATTTTATAAAGAGTCGACTCGTTTGCTAAGATTTAATTCAAACACAAAATTATTAGGAGTTTTCAGTCATTTTCGTGGCATTTCTTCTGTCATTCTCTGTTTTGAAAAGATTACGAGAAAAAAATGTCCAAAAAATATTACAGACTTGTCATCAACTTTTTGTCATACACTGAGAGAAAAGTTATCTTGATTCTATGAAAAAATGCACTGATTAGATCTAATTTACTTTATTATTTGATTCAGACCTAGAATTTATACTTTTGGATAATAAATAATTATCAAGAATAATAATCCTTGGTTCAAGCATTTATTCTTAATTCAAAATTTATTATTAGAACTTAAAAATTCTTGCAATGAATCGAAAATATTCTCGAAAATTTATTATTAGAACTTAAAAATTCTTGCAATGAATCGAAAATATTCTCGAAACAAGAATAAGTTGTAAATATATTTTTATTCTAGTTTCACGAATTCTTTTCTCTGAGTGTATTTTCATTCGTTCTTTTTTTATAAAATTGAAAACGTACATACTTTTTGCATATTCTTTTTTTTACTTCTTTTTTTACTTTTTCTTTTACTTCTTTTTTACTTTTCCTTTTACTTCTTTTTTTACTTTCTTTTACTTCTTTTTTTACTTTCTCTTTTACTTCTTTTTTTACTTTCTTTTACTTCTTTTTTTACTTTCTCTTTTACTTTCTTTTATTTCTTCTTTTACGTTTTCTTTTACTTATTTTGATTTTTTTTATTATTAGTTTTCTTCATGCATACATTTTTTCTTCACTTTTTTTTTTATTTCGGTTCACACTTTTGCTATCTATCAAAGAATTTCGTTAGAAAAGATTGGAAAGCCTGAATTTTTCTGACAATTAAATGCAGTTACATTTACAAAGTACAATTGAGATCTAGAGGTATGTGCTGATGAAGATGGTGGTGCTGGGGACACTAATTGGTGCTGATAAGTGAGAGCAGGCTAAGTGATTAGGAGCCACGGTCAGAATGCAAATAATAGCAGTGATGATGGTAGACGCGTGTGATCGCATGTATGAGTGTGTTTCGTAATACTTTAAATGATTAACGCATGTATGACGTACAGCAGGTGCTACAGTTTCGAGATCTTACCATTTTCTTTTCCCATTTCAAAGAAGCAAAGACACATCTTCAATAATTCCCAATCAGAAATCCAGACGGGCTTTCTCGGGGCGTAGCAAATGTTGCAAATGGATGTCATTGAAAATCGCTTTCCCCTTAGCATTCAAAATGATTCAAACGCCTCGGGGACTTGAAAAGTGCGATTGAATTTACACTCATCTGTTTTTCAAAACATTTCTTTTCATATTTTCACTTGATATTTGTCGCAATTTTGTCTGTGATCACTAAATCTTATTGTGAATATTTATTTTTGGAAATTTGAATTTTTGGGAATTTGAATTTTACATTCTATAATTGAAATGATGTCAATTTCTTATAAAACTGAATATTTTTTAGTAAAGCGATAATAGAATATTTATTTTTTGATTGTGCGACAAAAGTTTATTTTTTGATTGTAGGACAAAATTTTATTTTTTGATTGTGCGACAAAAGTTTATTTTTTGGTTGTAGGACAAAAGTATATTTTTTGATTGTTCGATAAAAATTTATTTTTTCGTTGTAGGACAAAAGTTTATGTTTTGGTTGATCGACAAAGGTTTATTTTTTCATTGTGCGATAAAAGAATATTTCTTGTAATGCGAAGGGCTTTTTTGCAACGAAAGAATATTTTGTAAACAATTCTTGGACAAAGTTGAGAAAAGTTTTTGTGAATATTTTTGCATCAAGTGCGAGTCTGAGCTTCGTTTTTTGACTCTTTTTTTTATAGATTTTTATAGATTATTTATCTTTATAGATTCTTGATAGACAAAAGGGAAAAATCCTTTTGCTAGATTGTGAGTTGATTCAATCGCAATTTTCGGGGATGAAGTTGATTTCTTTTTGATGATATTATGAGGATGTGAATGACGATGAGATTTACGCTATTGTGGAGAGCGTGAACGCTGGATTATTAAAAAAAAAAATAAGCCACGCAGCAAAAAACTACTAGCAAGCAGCTACGGACAGTAAGATGACGCGCGAATTGAAGGAATCGCGACCGATAGTTATAAATTGTTAGAATTCTTAAAGACCTGCTTCTGGGCCATGGATTGCATCTGCTGGAACATGATCCTCTCTTCCTCTTTTCCTGCAACAGTAGAGATAACACTAGGTCTTTTGAAAATTCAGCACTTCACTCCCTTTCATCAATTTTATTTGAAATTCCACATTGAAAATTTTAATTGTATTTGAAATTTCACATTGAACGTTTTAATTTTATTTGAAATTCCGCATTGAAATTTTTAATTGTATTTGAAATTTCACATTAAAAATTTTTATTTTATTTAGAATTGCACATTGAAATTTTTAATTTTATTTGAAATTCCACATTGAAAATTTTAATTTCATACTGAAATTAAATGATTTGACAAAGAAATTAAAATGTAGGATTTAATTTTTTAATTACAGTTTTCTGAGCGAATTTTATATCATCCTATCATACAGAACATTTAGCTACAATTTTGTTATTGTTTTTCTTTGCGTAGAATTAAAAATGAGTTCTCTGCTTGCAAGAATATATAACATGAAAGATTTTTTTGCAAGAAATCTTTTCAATTGATTATTCAAAATCAATGAAGCAACTACTGAACGTAAAGTGTCTATTAATAGTACAATAAAAATATGTCAATGGTGCTTTGAATAGCAAAGAAAATAAAAAGGATTATAGCGAACCATGAATAATGTGCTGCTTATCTAAACACGCACATTACAATGTGCGATAGTTTCGAATTCGCTTCTTTATTTTTATTCGCCTCTTTTTGAGCACTCAGTTTACGGCGAATACGATTTTTTCGAATACTAAATATTGTAGTAAAAGAAAATTTAATGAACGAATTTTGAAAAAGTTAGAAATTATTTAAAAATAGAAAAGATGAAATATCCAAAAATAGGAAAAGATGAAATAACCAAAAAATAGGAAAAGATGAAATAACCAAAAAATAGGAAAAGATGAAATAACCAAAAGATAGGAAAAGATGAAATACGCAAAAAATAGAAAAAGATGAAATACCCAAAAATAGGAAAAGATGTAGGCAATACGCAAAAATAGAAAAAGCTTAAATATCCAAAAATAGGAAGAGATTCAATATGCAAAAATATTTACAATGGTTTATAATCCTTTTTTCATTGAAATTACATTTTTGGAAAAAGACAGTTATTTTGCATTTAAGACTGCTTTATGGCTTTTTGATTTTTTGATATTTAACTTTAAGACTTCGTTTTTACTGTAGGACAATTTTCCTAAAATCTTAGAAGTTAGACAGAAAAGTTGCAGGAAAGTGGGGCACTTAAGTCGTTTGAGCAGATTTTACACGTTTAGAAAAAGTTAACGTGGGAGATTTCTCTCATTACTACTTTTTTTACACAGTAGCATCTATAAAGTAAAAACTTTTAACACTCCGTGCAAGTCCTGAATAAGCAGGAAATTCGTTAAAAGCAAAATTCCATTTTCACAGCTCTTACACAATAGTCTAACTGCTCCAAGGAAAAATATGGATTTTATATTTTCTGTTGCAAACATCAACTAATCAAGTAAATGATAAATTATAATTAATTAACGTGTCTAGAATAAAATCCTATAATTGCTTACAGTGAATTTATTTAATTGCGATACGATTCATACTTAATTACGATACGATTTATACTTAATTACGATACGATTTATACTTAATTATGATACGATTTATACTTAATTGCGATACGATTTATACTTCAATACGATACGATTTATGCTTCATTATGATACGATTTAAATTAATTGCGATAAACGAATTAAATTCAATCCAATAACGCATATTATAACTAAATCCAAATGAATACGAACATTTTCGCAATTTGTACGAACTAGAAAAACAAGGTTCAATTTTCAAAGATAGCACACGAACTTTAAAAAAGTTGATTGAAAAAAATTTACTTTTTGGAGTTGGAAAAATTTGCTTCTAAAGGCAAAAACAAAAAATATGCAAATGTAAGAAAATAAAAATGGAAAATTAAAATAAAGCGTGTGGTATATTTATTTCCGTTTGGAAAGGTCTTCGCGGCAAATAATAAAAAGTTAAAAGCAAATTAAATTTAACTTTCGTTTCTGTACTTTTGAAGCCTTCTACTTTGTATAATAAGTTTAAATCTTACGTAAGAGATATTCGAAGTGACAGAAACAATTTATCATTTGAAATATTTACACTTTTCTTGAAATGTTGAAGGCAGTGTTGGCAAAATGCAAAATAAATTTATAGAACTTATGCTCTTTTCTTCGTACTCAGACTCACATTGTATATTATTAATTTTGTAGTTCAATAAAATGATTCAGTGCTTTGGAACAAAGAGCTCTTTCATAAAAGTCTACACAAGTTTTCAAGTACTCTGTCTCTAACTGTATACAGTGTTAATAAAACTACGTTCAGAATAATAAGCTCCATTCAACGACTATTTAGGATTGAATAAAAATTAATGGCTTACCCATTCCCTTGTTTTGGAGCATTTCGAGGAGCTTCTTGATGCTTTCATCCCGAGCTTGCAGCGTTTGCTTTTGCGTCTCTATCCTCAGTTCTAGCTCCTGCAAATAAAAAAGTAAAGTTAACTGTTTAGTTTCATCAACAATTTATTTTTCGTCTCAAATTCGTAGTTTTTTTGAAATCATTTACTCCCCTTTTTACAATCACATTTGTGTTCGATTAAATTCCATGTTTTTTTATTCGAATTGAATTATTTTACTTTTCTTGAACTATTTTTTTCTACACTTTTACAGTTTTATTATTCATTTATTTTATTATTATTTATTTTATTATTATTTATTTATTTTATTATTATTTATTTATTTTATTTGATTTTATATTTTAATAGTATTATGCAATAATTTAAAAAAGCAACAACAATAGAAAAACAATGCATCCCTATGAGGAAGCAAAACATGAAAAAAATTTTACGACCACTATAGTTTGCTGCTCGAGTTTTGATAAAGAAATAGTTAATATAAGTGAAACAATTTTTTCTTATGTTCCGGATAATTTTTTTGAATGAATGACCAAAAAAATTCGAAAATGTCTTTTTGATTAGTTGTCATTGACATGACGTTTCTCAAAGCAAACGTCATTTCGTCAATATCGTAAAACGTTTGTAAAAAGCTCACTCTTTGTTCTCTGTTTCTTATATAATTGTTATTTATTCAAAACAAACAATTGTAGAAAAAATTATACACAACAAAAATATCAACCCTAATTTCAATATTTTAGGGTTAATAGCGAGCTTTGAAAATATTTACATTGTGGATCAATATATAACTTTCTGTGATGAAGTATTTTTACTATTTTATTAGATTATGCTTTTGAATATTATTATTTTGCAAAGCCTTAGAGTGGAAGCTCTCATATGTGCTTAATTTTGTTTTGTAACATGGTAAATGATAATAAATTCAAATTATAACATAACAGAACCACTCTAAAATTGCCTACTGAAAGTAAAATATAATTAACGATAAATATAATTTATAATATAATTAATAATAGACGCAAAAAGTTGTATTCCGAGTTTCATAGATTAATTTTAGAAGAAGTATTTCTAGTTACAAAGGGATTTGAAACAAAGCAGTATTTGGTTTCGTGAGAGATGATACATTGGATTAAATAGCCCTGAACTCTCGAATAATGTAACAAAGGAATTCACGGATAATAACGTAATTATACGTAGAAATCACGATAACGAAGGAAGCTCTTTTGATATAAATGAGTTTTGTAAGAAATAATATAAGAAAATGTTAGTTTGTTTTTTTTCAACCTAAAGTTTGAGATTCTTCGAAAAAAGTGTTTTTGAAACAAATATTTTAGAAGAGAGTATTTTTAGAAAAAGTACTTTTGAAAAGGGTATTTTCAAAAAAGTATTTTTGGAAAGGTATTTTTGTAAAAGTATGTTTGATTAAAACATTTTTGAAAAGGTATTTTTGTAAAAGTATGTTTGATATAAACATTTTTGAAAAGGTATTTTTGTAAAAGTATTTTTGATATAAACATTTTTAAATTTGTAAAAGTATGTTTGATATAAACATTTTTGAAAAGGTATTTTTGTAAAAGTATTTTTGATATAAACATTTTTAAAAAAGTATTTTTGAGAAACTATTTTGAAACAGTATTTTTGAGAAAGTATTTTTGTAAAAGTAGTTTTGATATAAACATTTTTGAAAAGGTATTTTTGTAAAAGTATTTTTGATATAAACATTTTTAAAAAAATATTTTGGGAAACTATTTTGAAACAGTATTTTTGAGAAAGTATTTTGAAACAGTATGTTTGAAAAAGTATTTTTGAGAAAGTATTTTTGTAAAAGTATTTTTGATATAAACATTTTTGAGAAAGTATTTTTGTAAAAGTATTTTTGATATAAACATTTTCGAAAAGGTATTTTTGTAAAAGTATGTTTGATATAAACATTTTTGAAAAGGTATTTTTGTAAAAGTATGTTTGATATAAACATTTTTGAAAAGGTATTTTTGTAAAAGTATTTTTTAAATAAACATTTTTAAAAAAGTATTTTTGAGAAACTATGTTGAAACAGTATTTTTGAGAAAGTATTTTGAAACAGTATGTTTGAAAAAGTATTTTTGAGAAAGTATTTTGAAAAAGTAATTTTAAAAAGTGCTTTTGGAAAAGCAACATTTTTGTATGAAAAACATATTTTGCGTATGAAACAACATTTTGGTACGAAATGTTGACATTTCGTGAAAGAGACTAGGTATTTAAAAAAGAGTTTGGTTGTCGATGCATACGGAAGCAATGGTCAATTTGATAATGAACGACGCAATGAGAAAGTACCTGCATAATCTGGCGTCTGGCCAAAGACGACTAGTTGCTTCTCGTGTACGTTATAGTTGACCTGTCTAGGACGACGTTGACCTTTTAGATAGTTTTATACTCTCTAACATTTTTTCCCTTTGCATTCGATTGAAATTCAAATCAATAAATTTGAAAATTTACAGAATGGAAGATTTTACGAACATAAACTTTAAAAATCATTGGGAATTCAAATTTGAAAATCGAACCCAAAAGAAAGCTAACCGATTTTGATTCATATTAAGAGCTACATAGTTTATATAATAGTATATAATAAAATATATAATAAACTTCGGTAAACAAATACAAATGAATAGAATTCGAAAAAATACAGTCAATTCTATGAATAGTGCCACTGAAACTCTACGAATAGTGCCGCCTATTTTGTTCTCACTCGAACTTGTTTCCTTTGTGCAAATTTGTGCAAATCTTCGGCACTATTCGTAGAGTTGACTGTAATCTAATTTATACCCATAATTTGTAAAATATTTAAATGCTTAAATTTTTAATTTCCGCAATTTATGTGACGGATATTTTTTGCGGATAAATTCGGATGGATTTATTCGAAATGGACTCAAATTGAATGAAATTGAGCTCAATCGAGATCATGCTCATATGTAGTGTTTTTTCTTTGCGTTTTTTAAAAAATTTATGTTTTTCTATGTATCTAATTTTCTTTACAAAAACTGAGTGAATATTTATATCTTTTTTTGACAAGTCTTGAATGTCGTGCGTAAAAGGTAAAAATAATTTTTTGTCGAAAAGTTATCTTGGACTGTGTAGTCTGTCGTTTTGAGAGACAGGGATCGTGATCTTTTGCGGTCTGTTTCATGAAATGTGGCACTTGGTACGTGCCAAGATTTCAAGTCTATAGTTTTATTGGCAAAGAATTTACCGGTCATTTACCCCAGGGTCCAGTAGATGTCAAGAATAAGGTGAAACGTGTTTAAATCAATCTTATGTTGCTGCAAAGTACTGCTAATTTGAAAAGAAAGAAATTTAAAGACTAATTTAAAAGAAAACTGTCGTTGATTATAAAAAGTAGATTCTAATTTGGAATTACTATAATTTGTTTATAACAAATTATTTCAAAAAGCTAATTTAAAAATAAACTATTACTTTTTGTTGCATTGATTTACTATTTGTTTTTCTGATTTACTTTTTGTTTATTAAATTTACTTTTTGTTTTTTTTAATTTACTTTCTGTTTGTTTGATTTACTTTTTGCTTATTTGATTTACTTTTTGCTTATTTGATTTTCTTTTTGTTTCTTTGATTTACTATTTGTTTTTCTGATTTAATTTCTGTTTATTAAATTTACTTTTTGTTTTTTTAATTTACTTTTTGTTTTTTTAATTTAATTTCAGTTTATTTGATTTACTTTTTGCTTACTTGTTTTTTATTACCACTTTAAATACGTTTTCATTTGACTGGCATAATAATTGACCATTATGAGAAATAAAATTACCTTTATCGTGTCGCGAAGTATGGCAATTTCGCGAGTCAGATGCTCGTTTTCGTTGTATAAAACTTCCATCTGCTGCTGCATTTCAATGCTCGGGCCTCGCATCCGCAGCCTCAGCTCCTCCTCCAGTTGTCGAACCATCATGCTTTGTTTCTGTAACCACACAAGAATTCTCACTTTACTACAAAAGTCGTAATAACTGCAACAAAAGTCATTTTAGGATTGAAAAAAATACAAACCAATTGTGAATACATTTTAGAATATAAAGGCGAAAAAAACCAATCAAAAACGACTCTGATAATTTCGTTTTTTGGCAAACATGCAAAACAATCTTTGTGAATTTTTTGTCTGAATCGTTTCCAAGGAATTTTTTCACCTTTATTAGATCAAAATTTACAAATTTTACAAGTTTTACAAATTTTACAAATTTTACAAATTTTAAAAAATTACAAATTTTATTAATACATTAACAATACAATTTCACAATACATGGATACTTTTATTTTGTGCTGAATCTGAAAAAAATTTTCTGCGAGAAAAATTGTACAAATATGAATCATTTCTCACAATACGTCGCTTTTTTATCTCAAAAATGTTCTGTATATTTTTCGTGAAAGTATCTCCAATGAATGAGAAGAATGCATTTGCTGCGAGAAAATTGAGAAAACGTGAATTTTGAGGAGGAAAATTTATGATGAGAAAAAGATAACCAAGGGTATCGACCAAAGAATGCGTCTTATTTTTGAAAAGAAAAATGGATTTACGAAGCTTGACCAAATGGAAGAGAAACAGCATTTCAAATATGTATCTTTATATAAAGCTTTTTTGTGTTCAGTTATAAAGTATTAAATGATATTATAAATAATGCTATCAAATGTTAGAAAACAATGTTAACAAATATTATAAAAAAATGTTATCAAATATTATAAAACAATGTTATCAAATATTATAAAACAATGTTATCAAATATTATAAAACAAAATGTTAACAATAAAAATGTTTATAAAAAAATGTTAATAAAATTACCAAATAGTAATTTTAAATAATATTCATATATTATTCAAATTATTATTCAATTTTTCAATATATTATTCAATTTTTCAAACATATATTATATTTTTCAATTATATTTTTCAATAACATTACCAAACTGCATTATTAACTGATATATGTATTACTAAATAACATAAATTAATATGTAATCAAATTATTCAATAACAGAAGAATGTTATAATTAACTTTCGACTTCTATAGACATATAACAAAGTGGTTTACTTGTTTGAAAATAAATTCAAGAAATTCAATAATGTTCACAACATTGTTACAGAGATTTAACATGATCGATCGCAATATAGAAGGGAAATTTATGTAGTATGAGATTTACTTTTATTAGGAGAGTTTAGTTTCGATTTTGGTCAATGTTTGTACTCCACCACTGACCTGATTAAACTTCGACAACTAGAAGGATGACGTCACGTGAGAATGCCACACCCTCTAAGGGCGAAATAAACCCCATAATGAAATCGTCCCTTCATTGTGAGCAGACCGTTTCCATAAAATTGACCTTTCGTGCTTTGTCTACTTCCGAACACTCAGAATAAACGTTCAAACAAGTTTTGAAAAATAAAACAACAGAGAAGGAATTTTGTAAAAGGAACGGGATTTTTTTAATTTGAAAATCTCCAATAAACATTAATTTTGAAAAGAAAGGGTTAATAATAGTTAATAGTTCTCAAGCCGAAAATAGTTTAATTTGAAACAACTGTGAATACCAAAGTAGCTGAGCATTAAACAGTGTTATGGATCGTAAAATAGTTTCGTATCAAACAATTATGAATTTCAAAATAGTTGGATATTGAAAAAATTTGAATCTTAAAATAGTTTTACCATTCATTTTAATAATCATTTTGTAATTATTTATTGGCGAAGAAAATCAAAGAATCAAAGAAAATCGAACGAAGAAGTGGACAATTAGTAATAGAAATTTAGGACAATACAATTTTGGATAATGCAATTTTGAAGAATTAAATTTCGAACTATCAAATTTTGTACGTTAAACATAAGTTCTGTAGTTTATTGACTAGGCTTAACTACTTCGTTTCGAAAAGATTTGATAAAATCATTAATTTTGTATATTTTTTTTATTATATAAAGAAACCACTTTGTGAAAAATTGTAGTTCCAAATTGTTCTAGCTTTGACTAAGATTATACGATTTTCCGACTAATTTTCTTTTAAAAGTAGATTTTCATCAAGCACATTACACATGGTTTGTTTCGTTTGCAAACTCCAGCGCACCTGTTCCTTCAAGAAGATAATTTTCCCCGTTAGCTCATCTTTGAGAAATTTATTCTCATCACGGCATTTCCTCCGAGAGAAAATGTTCTTAAGCCAAAACCATTTATTAAACAAAAAAGTTCTCTAAAGACCACTCAAGGTCAATTAAAAATACACTTTCTGAAACAATTTTTTTTTGCCTAAAAAGTATTTTCCATCCTTATAAAACTACTCAAAGATTATTCCTTACAAATTTGTTTTCGTCCTCATTTCTCATGAATTAAAAATTTTTACAAATAGAGATTGCCAGGGAGTGCAAAAACTCTGGAAGACTTGTCGATGCAAGACAAATTGAATATGGTTAGTACAATTCGATTTGAATTCTCTTGAACATGAGCTAATTGAGGTTTACTACCATGGAGTATTAGAGATCGATAATCCATGAAACGACAGAGGTATGTGAAGTGCACGTATGACTCGTTTTGAAACGTTTAACCCCGATTAACTCCCATGAGGAATCTGATCTCGGGGGGATATCACACTGCTGGTTGGACGATCCGAAGTGTGATATAAGGCGCTTCTTCAAGACGAAGAAAGATGAGAGCCTAGAATTTAAACGAAGCCCCGCTTAAGACGAGATCCTATTAACGATCGCGTAAATCCCGAACGTTTTTCCTTACGCCATAAAACATCCGAACACACACAATTACTGCGAAGCTACAATCAAAGCCCTTTCAACTGCAGCAAAAACTTTTAAAACTATAACCGTTTTTTCCTTGAGGCCAATTTCAACAAACCTAAATAGGCTATTATCGACCATTATTACCTAATTTTAGAATCTTCTGTTTTATTTATTTTCATGTGTTTGATATATTTATTTATAATATCAGTCTTACACAAGTTTGGTCGTCTTTGGGTCCTTTTTTATAGTTTTAATAAACTGAGGTACGAAAAATAAGAATTCGGTTATTATTTGAGGAAACCGAGGAGAAAATGATGAATTTTTGCTTTAGGGGATAAAACACGCTTTTGTTACCTAGAGAAATAAAATACTCTTTTACGACCTAGAGAAATAAAGTACTCTTTTATGTTTTTTTAGAAACAAAGTACTATTTTATGCCCTAGAGATATAAAGTACTATTTTATGCCCTAGAGATATAAAGTACTCTTTTATGTCCTAAACAAACCTTCTTTACGTCCTGGGGAAATAAAGTACTACTTTTTGCCCTAGGGAAATAGACAATAATTTTATGCCTTAGAGAAATCAAGCGCTACTTTATACCCTAGGTAAATAAGTTACTATATTATATCCTAGGGTAATAAAGCACTATTTTATGCCTTCGGAAGAAAGAGCACTATTTTATACATCAAGGAAATAAAGTACTATTTGGTCCCTTAGGTAAGTAAAGTACTATTTTATGACTAAGGGAAATCAAGCACCATTTTATGTCCTAGCTAAATAAAGTATTATTTTATGTCCTAGGGGAATAAAGCACTTTTTAATGTTCAAAGGGAATAAATAACTATTTTATGTCCTAGGGGAATAAAACACTTTTTAATGTCCAGAGGGAATAAAGAACTATTTTATGTCCAAAGGGAATATAGCACTATTTTATGTCCAAGGGGAATAAAGCACTATTTTATGTCCTAGGGGAATAAAGCACTTTTTAATGTCCAAAGGGAATAAAGCACTTTTTAATGTCCAAAGGGAATAAAGAACTATTTTATGTCCAAGGGGAATATAGCACTATTTTATGCCCTAAGGAAATAAAGCACTATTTTGCGCCCTAGGGAAATAAAGTTCTCTTTTATGTCTTAGTAACAGAAAGTACATTTCATTTTTCGAGACACAAGAAAGTACCCTTTAATTGTCCAATTTAGTATATTGTCTTATTTTTATTATATTGTATTACATTATTATTATTATTATTATTATTATTATTATTATTATATATATATATATATATATATTACTATATTCTACTATTCTAATATGTAAATTTTCATATTATATATTATTGCCAAAGTACTAAATGTGGAAAAGTTTTTTTTTTACGTTTTTTGACACTATTATTCGACTCGAGTGGTCTGACCGTGTTGTCATTTATCTACTTTGTCCTTTATCTACGGTTTCAAATTGCAAAAACTGTTTGTCAAAAAGGAAAAGTGACACGGATATGTTTGCGACTCTTGTTTGTACAATTTTCCATATAAAATTGTACATTTTAGTTTTCGTGGATTATGATTTAGTCTTTATGGTTTTTTCAGTAAACATGGAAACATGTCGACATTTGTTTTTCCTGAGTCATTGATTTATTTCAATGGCATAATTGTTAGTAATATGTAAAATTTTGTCACAATGTAATGAACTAGAATGTAATTTGTAAAGGGAATTTATTCCCTCTATATCCACTGAATTATTCAGGACATACGTGTCCAAATGTGAAACATACTTCAAATTAAACCAACTTTAAAATACCACACGTATGCACAGCGCATTTACTTTTAACGTATGTTTCAATGAAAAATGAAATATATTTTCGTTTATTTTTAAATAATTCCTATTCAGTGATTACAAATGAATTTAATCATCAAATTTGTATTCATTTAGTTCTCAACAATGTGATTCTGTTAGAATGCATAAAAACAGTTTTTTGATACTGTTTTCATTGTTTTAATTTACAAAAACTTTTTTCCTCGTGCCTGAAAAACGAGATTTTTGAAATTAACAAAACTCTTAAATTTCACTTTTTATGTTGGTTGCACAATATATTATTTGAAATTAAAGTTCTTTTGGGAAAAGAAAAGTTGAATCCTACAGTTGCAAAAGTAATAAGTAAATAATAAATTATAAAATAAGTGACTTATTTAATTTATGTAGAGAAGATATGAAACTCTTGTTTTATAATGTATTCTATTCTTTCCATTCAACTGCAGTCTTTTATGAAAAGTCTTGTGTGGGCAAGTTTCATGCCACTTTTCAATATTGAAATAAATCACGAATTGTTTACGTGGAAGAAAGATCGCTATTGTATTCAGTCTAAGTTTGTCTGCAACTCATTATTATACGTAATATATCATGCGCTATTGTGACCGCAATATAACATTTAATCCTTATTTATTAATATCAGTGTTTTGCTGGAAGACAGTATATCCCAATTATGTCTTTCCTCATACATTTAATTCCCAATAATACCAGAAATGATTCATATTCATATTCACATAAATATTCATTTTCTAAACCAACTAATGAATCTAAATTTTATACGTTAATTTTTATATCAATATCAACTTTTCTGTACATTCTTATTTTTATTTCCGTGTTCCTTTTTTATTTCCACATTTTATTTCAGCATTTTACTTTTACATTTTATTTCTACATTTTATTTCTGCCTTTTATTTTGTATTTATAATTTTGCATTTTGGTATTTTTTTTAGTTTCTATCTCTGTGACATTTTATACTTTTATGATATGAAAGAATTTATCACTCTGTGAAACAACACTGGAAAAACAAGTGTCTTTTTAACGTCTTATAATAAGACATTAAGACATTTAGAAACGTCTTATATCAATTAGACGTCTTGTTTAAACATCTTAGACTTCTAAACGTCTTAAATTTAATTAAGACGTTTTTGCATGTAAAAAAGGTAAATAAGACGGCAAGTTAAGACGGCAAAAAATGTCTTCGAAGTTGACCTCCTAAACGTCTTAAACCAAGACACCATTTTTTGCAGTGAATGTTGGAAATTTTTATACTTTTATTATTGTAGTTTTCATTATTTTCATTATTAAAAAAATAAATAGTTAATCCCTTCCTTTTTTGTCAATAATAAGATTTTTTCTTCGATGTGGGAAGGCAAATTGAACAAAGCACTTGTTACACGTAGAACGTTTCGATGGCTTGGTTTGCCATCATCATCAGGATGGCTTGGTTTGCCATCATCATCAGCCACTCAAAAAACATATAAAAATATAAATGTACGGAATTTATAAACAAAAACTTAGTATAAAAATGTTAAAAATTCTTATTTTTCCTTTTTTCATTTTGGAAATTATAAAAATCATTGTCCATTCATCTTAATACCTATGTAGTTTTCATTATCAAGGACTTGATTATTTAGTATAATAATTTAAACAAATTTAATTGGTTTTCGACTAATAGTACTACTTTCTTGTAAAATACTGTTGAATTTGTGAATCGAGAATTTAATTACTGTTGAGCATATTAAATAATATGCAATCAGTTTGACGCAATACGCGTTATATGATAGTGACGAAGTTTTAACCTCACAGGAGTACCAATTAAGTTAGGTACGATTTAGCGCTCCAATAATATCCGGTGTCGGGCCTCTCGTTCCATTTAATAAACTTACGAGACGCTCGAAAGGAAATTTTTAAAATGAAAATTTTAGCTTTCATTCTCAAAAACTCTTAAGAAAGATTAATTTTATCCCATTTTACATTAAAAATGTATCCAATTTTAGAATTGAGAGTCCGCGTACAATAACTGCCTCCAAATTTACACGCGATTTTCTTGCGCAGCCAGAATTTGGCTCAAAAAGGGGATAGTGGTTCACGCGTAGAGGCACTTATTGCATGCGGACACTCAATTCTCTGTAGAATTTACGAAAATTAGAGTCTGTAATCTTTTCCTTAAAACACACAGTGAATTATGAAAATTAATACTTGAATTACGAGTTTAATATTTGAATTATGAGTTTAATATTTCAATTATGAATATTGTTTCAGTAAATAATATAATTCTTTATTATTATGCACCGATTTTTATTATTGCTTCCTCATAGGGAAGCATTGTTTTTATCATGACATGAAGCAGAAAATTCGGTACGAATTTTAAAAGCACAAATTTGTTTTAAGAAACAACTGTTTGTTTAAACTGTTTGTTTAACTGTTTCATTAAAGAATAAAAAATCGAGAAATAATAATTTGCATGAAGGTAGAAAAAAATTTTATGGACTCATTCACACGTATAAAACTCCTTCGTTGAATTCCTATGTTCCTATCTTTACATGGTCACAATTAAAATTTAACACACGGTTTCATATTTCCTTGAATTCCTTAACCCCTTCTCACAAATGCGAGGTAGTTCCGAAACTAATACATAAATGACGATAAAGTATTTTAAAAATTCAATACATTCGTGAAAAATTGATTAATATTTCATTTTCCATGATTGACGTTCAAAATTCAATTTTTATATTTAATGAAACTCGGTGTGGATTATTTTGGAAATGTTATTAGTATTTCTAAATTTAAATATTTATGGTTCTTTATTAACTTTTTTGTTTCTTGAATAATTGATTTCCTTTCCTCAATTTACGGACCATAAATTATTTCTGTAAATTTGGAGAAAGGCTAAGCGAAAAAATACGAAAAAAATGACATTTTGTTTAAAGTATTTCAGGATATTTTCAGGATATTTTGTATTATATCAAAAGTGTTTGGCTTGTATGTAGAGTTGATTAAGTTATATGGTAAATTCAACCAAGAGAGTAGTTAATTTTTGTAACTCAAACAACGAAGTAAAATTGATCAATTAATTTGTCAGTCACTAAAAAGCTGTTAATCTTTTTAATCCTATCGAAAAAGTAGAAAATAAATCTTCGTTAATTTCATCCCTTTTTTATGGCGAGGGAAAATTTACACAGTGAGCACAAGATTATCTTTATAAAGAAATTGCACGTAAACAAGAAACTATTTAACATTTACTGAAATAGTAAATAAAAGAGAAAAAAAGGAAAACTTTATTTGGTTATAAAAAAAGATAATTAAGGAAGATCTCTCAAAAGTTCTTTTACTCTCTCTCTCTCTCTCTCTCTCTCTCTCTCTCTGTCTCTCTTTGTCTGTCTGTCTCTTTCTTTCTTTCTCTTTCTCTTATTCTTTCTCTTTCTTTTTCGCTCTTTCTTTCTCTTTCTTTCTCTTTCTTTTTTGCTCTTTCTTCCTCTCTCTCTTTCTCTCCCTTTCTTTCTCTTTCTTTCTCTTTTTCTCTCTCTCTTATTCTCTATTCAAAAAAATTGTTTTGTGTCCTGATTTAAAACAATTTAAAAAAGCGCCGCTGATTTAAAAGAAACTGAGATATCGTGATGTAACAAGAATTGCATGTTCGGGGTGGTTTTGTCTGACTGTAGAGAGGTGATCGACTGGTAATTTCAGACGTGCAAATAGGCTGGGCAGCAGTTTGTCTTGAGACCAATGTATTTCTATGTCTGTGTCAGTCTGCGTTCTAGTGAACGAGCCAAACGGAGGAATAAGAGTCTGGTTGCGAGGTCGACGTACCCAGATCGATCTCTTCCGAGAACCGAGCTTTTCGAGCTTGCGGCCCTGCTAGAAGAGGTCACGCTTCCATATACACGTACCTTGGGCACTTACCTGCACTAAGTCTGGGAACCGTCTCGTGTTTGCAATCTTTCCTTTACCTTCAGAAGCCTTCCTTTCGACCCTCACTGATAACCCTTTCCCGGAAGTACTCGTTTAAAAAAAAAGAAAGAGGAAACAAAAACAAAATTTCTCGACCGCAATTTATACTCTATGGTGAGGATCGATTTTTATTTCCCTGTGACGTTTACATTTCCCTCAGTTCGTGTAATCAATGCAAACGTAAAGAAAAAGCAGAGAAAGATAAGGTACGAAAGCTTTCAATGAGGTCACTGCCAAAAGTAAAGTACAGTAATCGGGGATTTTTTTTTCTTTAGCGAAAATGTGATATAAATGATACTGGGAGATTTAAAAATAGTCTTGGGATATAATTATACTGTCGCGCATAAAATTATGGAATGGAAAAGTTAAAATAGAATGATGTCAACAAGGGTCAGTGTTTTTCTCAGGTGTTAAGTAGAGAGAGACTTTTTAGTCAGACACGGTCACAATTTACCTACAGCGGTTTTCGTAATGTGTATAATATTCTGTTATTATAATTGTTATTGTTATTCATATTCATATTATCATTATATTATTATTATTATTATTATTATTATTATTATCGTTATTCATATTCATTTTATCATTATATTATTATTATTATTATTGTTGTTGTTATTATTGTTATTATTATTATTATTGTTATTAATATTGTTATTATTATTATTATTATTATTATTATTATTATTATTATTATTATTATTATTATATTTTATATTTACGACTAAACTACGTCACCCCGCTAATACCACAACTAATGTCATGGAACTTAATATTTTCTTAACGATAACTACATTACTGTGATATAATTATATATTCAAATATTTAGTGCATATTTTTCGTAGCGTTTATGGAAACATTTTCCAAAAAATTTCGCTTAATATTACTGGAAAATATTCGAGGAATATTACAAGAAATTTTCTGCGGAATATCACCTGAAAGTTTTTGCGAAATATTACCGAAAAATTATGTAGAATTTTGTCGTAAATATTCTGTAGAATGTCTTCATAAATATTCTATTGAATGTTGACATAAATATTCTGTTGAATGTTGACATAAATATTCTGTTGAATGTTGACATAAATATTCTGCTGAATGTTGACATAAATATTCTTCTGAATATTGAGCAGAAATGTTAAATAAAACATTGTCAGAAATATTTAGTAAAATGTTTTTTTAATTCTATTAAAAATATGCTGCTATATTGTTGAAAATTTTGATTTTTTGAAATCTTGTTTCATTTCCTTCTTTCTAAAATCTAGATGTATATTGTAAAATTTAAAAAAAATACTTTAACACACGGGTAATAAATGTTATAATAAATTATGCTGGACATGTTTATTGGTACTAGGACCTATACAAATAAGTTTTCACCTCCGAGTAGAAACAAAGTAAAGTGAGTTAAAAAGAGATTTAAAAAACCGAAATAAAGTTAAAGATTTAGAGCCCTGTGTGGCTAAAAAAAACAGGAGAAGAAATGGCGGTATTTTTTTGCATTTCTTCAACTGCCAAAGTTCTCATTAAGCATCTAACTTGGAAGCAGATGCAGTGCTAAAGATATCCTTTTAATTAGAGAAATGCAAAATGTTCGTGATTTTCGTACAAAGAGGAATTTCACTCAAAATGGGTGCATATAAATCTAATAAAATCGCTATTGCTCGTTCACTTGGAAAATGAATTTCAAGCGACACCTATTGTGAGCGAAAAGATTTTATTCACTTCCGTATTATTTAATCCATCTGTGGATACAGATTTCCAATTAAATGCCTTTTTTAACGCGCTAACGCTTTTTGAATAATGTTCTTTTTATATGTAAATTGCTTCCCGTAATAGCAAATTTCGCTCGATACTCACTTTTACGGGTTATTAAGAAACGAAGCTGGTTTATAAAGAAATGAGGGGAAAATGGGTAAATAAATAAATGAATAATAGATAGAAAACGTATCGAAAAAATCAATTGGAAAGTAAACATTTCCGGAAAAAGAAATGCGTATTAGTTAATGAGAAAAATGATTTTTTGTTTCAAAAAAACGAAATCGAAGAAACAAAAGGTGAATAAATAGTACAGGGGAAAATGTTTTCTTCGAAAAAGCATAGCAAATAAGAACAAATAATTAAAAAAAATACTTTTTGAAAATTTTACTAATTTTTTGCTTTGTTTTTAGCATTTTTTTTATTTTTTTTACCAAATTATTGTTTAGCCAGTATATGAGACTATAAATATAAATAAATAAAATAGTTTAAGACGTACAAAAAAATCGTGACGAATAAATTAATGATAGAACGTCCAACGTCCTACCGGCAGGACAGAAAGTACTCAAATGAGGACGTTCGAAATCTTGTTGAAAAGTACTTTAGATTTGTCTAAATACAAAGTATAATAGGTCATTTGAAAGGTCATAAAACCAGCATTTAGCGCATTTGATGATTAATTTTCTAAACGTAAGCGTTCAAGTTGTATGATTAAAAAACTATTTAACGCTCATTTTACATGCATTTTGAATAAAACTGTTCCAAAAATAGTAAACTTCTTCGAGTTCTCAAGCTTAAATGGTTGCACCTAAAAATTCGAAAAAAATATTTTCAAAAAGCTTGTTTTCTAACGTTTTAAATGACCTATTATACTTTAAATTTATCCCAACCTAAAG
>WNHD01001320.1:0-19829 GCA_011057455.1 Ganaspis sp. Gsp50
GTTAAAATAATTTAGTTAACATAAATTAAATATATATTTTATTAGAAATTTACTTAAAAACTTGAAATTCTGTTCTCTATGAGGAAGCAAAATCTTCATAAAATGAAGATAATTTACCACTAGTTTTTATTGTACCCTAGACTTCCTACAGAAAAGATTTCATGTGGCTAAAACGATGGAAAAATTGTTTAAACTAATTTTATAGATAAACAAATTTTGCTGGGAACAATAGCCCCAAGTACGGGGCTATTGTTCCCACAACTTTGAAATTTTATAACTTCGAAAAAAAAAATTTTTTTTCTTATCTAACTTATAGAAAATCTTCAGAAGGATGTTCGCAAAGTAATTCCACAGTATTTTTTTTTTTATAAATCTGAATTTATAAAATCTGGAGAGTTAGAGATTAGAATTTCCTATTTTTCCATTTTTGGAACACTATCATCACGCTGTATAATATAGTTCACGTTCGCCTGGGCACGCATTCTGTCTTCTTTTGTAAAAGCTTGTACGAAATTAAAAAACTCAAATATTTTCAGGAATATCAGAACAAAATATAAAAAACTCCAGAACTTTCCTGAAGGTTGGGAATGATCTAGGGAGTTTCGGTGCTGTATGAGCAGAAAGACCACAAAAATCTGTATCAATAAAGTAATCATGGATTTCATTTTTCAAACAAATTTTTAAGTTAAAACACACCATACTAAAGGTTTTAAGCGAAATACGCCATGTCTTCTGATCCGACCAATTAAGATGAATGAAAGTAAATTAGTTTTATAAAAACAGTATTTTTCTGAAAGTTACTTGACGTACTGGAGTTATATTGATTTATTTATTCAAACAGTACATCTCTAGTTGCAAGAAGAATTCTCTAATCCAAAAAATTGCTCCAGAAAAATGAGGAATATCGAATGACCTCCATAGAAAATATTTTTATTAAAATATAAATAGTAGAACCAATTTATACCACACAGATAAGAAAATGCGGTATCTGGAGCTTATCAACTCAAATTAATTTAACTTTAATGACCATAATTCATTCTCATTGTCTCTAAAATTACTTTAAAAATTAATACAAGAACGTAACAAAATGTTAATTAATCTCAGAATCTAGTTTATATCATGACAAAACTGCAAATTAAAGGAATCTGGTGATATCTTATTTCAAAATTACTACTTAATACGTCCGACAGAAACGGGATACAAAAGCAATGGGAACTTTACGGAATATTCATTTTATATAAATTATTTTACAGTAATATACTTGTGTTTCCCAAAAATTGAAGAACTTAAAATTTTATGAACTCTAATTTTATGATTAATAATTTTTTTCAAAAATTCGTGCTAATTTTTAATGCAGTTACAGGTTTTTTTTATAATCACATATATATATTTGTAATATTAACAGTAGCAATATAAAACTCACCTAATTCATCTTCATTCCCTGGCAAGCTAGACACATTACTTGGGCTACCTATAAAATATTTACATTGAAATACAATGTCAAAGGAAAATATTAATCGTAATATATCATAAAACATACTCAATCCGTTTTCATTTTGTTTATCTGACAGATTCTCCTGCCTTCCACCAGGAGCAATATTTTCAAAATCCCTGTTATCTGTATTATCTGTTTCCCTTCCTTGCCACATTGTGTTTACAATATTGTCTGCAAAGAAAGACATTTTTCTTTTAATTCAATTTAACTATTTTGGCACGTAAAAATAAAAGGTTATACTTACTTAAAGCTGAGAGCTTTTTTTTCCGGCCTATGATTATCATTTTCAAACATTGTTTTTATACATCTAGAGTGTCTACTTTTCATTAGTTTTTCACTGTTCCTGGCCTCATCACTTTCGACATCGGACAATTTTAAATATAAGTCTAATTTTTTCCGAGCTGTTTCGAAATTTGCTGTAAGTTATAATCACATCGATAAATTTTAGTCATTGCATCAAAATATTTTAATATATTATATATTCGGGACTAAAATCTTAGTCTGAGACTCGGTCTTGGTTTGGTTGGATACGGCACTGGATTGGGACTTGCAAATTCACATGTGAAAGGGTTTATATCTTGGTTCATTTTGTAAAAAATAAATAGGAAAAATTGATTTATTAATTTTCCGCAAAAAAATTTAAAAATAATATCCTCCTATTGTTAACGAAATATACTCCCCACAACAAGTTGCATTTTTTGTTCGAAAATATATTACTTACAATTAGCCTATGCCCCATTGAAAAAAATAATGGAAAATACCTACATTTATATTATATTACATTATACATTATATTATATATAATTTATATTATATTATATGATATTAGGAAATTGGAATTTAAATTGGCGTAAAATTAATTCTAAAATTTAAATCACATTAATATTTTAATTTGAAAAATGCTTAAAATAAAAAACTTTTAATTTACTTTCAATTGATCATCTCACTTTCTAAATTTATATTGTAGAAATATGAAAAATGTTACCTGAAATTATGAAGATTGAGGCAATATCGCTGATTTCGAATACAAATAACTTGGCTCCAGAAAAACAGAAAAATTTAATTTTTGTTGCAAAATTTAATCTGCATTTTTCTTTCTGCACCACTAAATTTTCGCGTTGGAGAACGATCTTTTTGACAAAATAAACCACTTTGAAAATATGTTTTCATTCGCAACCTTTCAGGTTACAGAAACAAGTGTTTTTAGAAAGTGAAGTTTGCACAAAAACTGATTTATACTTAAATTTGAAATAATATTTTAAACGGCAGTCCAGAATAGGTGGTTTCTGAACGTCGACTTCGACGCTTTGCTTTCACTGTCCTTCTCATTCCAATGCTTTTCTTATGGGAGTGACAAGGATCGTGAAAGCGTCGCGTCGTGTCGACGTCGACGTCGACGTTCAGGAGCCACCTATTCTGACCTTTCCTTCAATTGATAAACTATGTGCTAAGTTCAGTTTCTAAAAGCACGTGTTTTTGTAACCTGAAAAGTGGCGAATTAAAACATATTTTCAAAGTTGTTTATTTTGAAAATTAGATCGTTCGCCAACGAGAAAATTTAGTGATGAAGAAAGAAAAAAGCATCTTAAATTTTGCAACAAAAATTAAAGTTTTCTGTTTTTCTGAGGCCAAGTTATTTACGTTTGAAATCAGCAATATTACCTCAATCTTCATAATTTCAGGTAACATTTTTCATATTTCTACAATATAAATTTAAACAGTGAGATGATCAATTGAGAGTAAATTAAAAGTTGTTTATTTTAAGTATTTTTCAAATTAAAAATATTAATCTGCTTTAAATTAATGGCTAAAAGTTGTGGAATTTTGATATTTCATACATCGACTTTAAAATCAATTTTCTTTAACTGTTTACAATTTTGTTCTACAATTATTCAATAAAATTAATAAATTGATTTATTCTGAACAATTTCCAAGCAAAAAACTCATGACTTTAAAAATATTTTTATGTTTTTTTAATTAAATACGACAACCTTCAAAATGTCATTGTAACCGTGCATCGGGTTCTTAATAAAATATGATTATAAAATAAATAAAGGTAATTTTAAACAAGTTATGCCAAAAATGTATTGTATAAGCATTAGAGATTATTCTTTTTAACAGTAAGAAAATGTTATACAACATGTACATGAATTAAATTACATTAATTTTGTAGTCATTGAATTTCTTAAACAAATTCGGAATATGGCAAAAAGATCATTGAGAAGCATCACATATATATGTGACCGCATCTATGGAAAGGTGGTTAAGGACCAAAAAATTTTTTTTCGGAATAATCACATTGCATTCTTGAGACTTTAAAAATATAAAAAACCATAGTAACCAAAACTCAATTTTTTTGGTCCTTAAACACCTTTTCCCAGACGCGGTCACATATAAGCATAAATGTGTACTGACCTGCGAAACACAACACCTTTTGTACAATATGTGCTTCTCCATTTTCATTGCACCACTTTGCTTTATCGATTTTTGCTGCAGATTTTAAATTTAATAATTTTGAGAGTTGAATTGGGGTCACATCTTTCGGAAAGTAAGTTGAGACAATTTTTTCTTCTTCGTAGATGGCCCAATCTCTTCTAATTATTGATATGCCATCATGAAATTCAACGATAGCGTATGGATCCTTTATGAAAAACATATTAAAAAATGTGGTTACTTTCTCCAAAGAACATTGTTAAAAATTTTATTGACATTTTCTAAGCAAGTGAGCAGTTGGGACTGAGAATGAGAAATAAACATGCAAACTTTTGGAAAACATACTAATAATCTAGTTAGGGATTTTTTTCCAGAAGATCAAATTTTATTATTTTAATTTTAATAAATCGAATTTGAATTTCCGAATGATTTTTATCTTTTGAACTTTCGTTTGCTCGAATTTCCAATTTATAAAACTCTAAAAATCCCGTATTCTTTCGCAAAACTTTTATTACACCCAATAAATGAGCAAAAACATTTTAACGTAAATTAAAAAAAGCAATCCCAAATTCCTGGACAATTTGTAATTGATTACTTTTAAAATTTTGACGAATATTTATCTATCTATACAAAAAACTTTCTATAAAAGAAGAATATGGTACTTGGGTTTCATCAAAAATAAATTCGAATACAAATTAAATGTTGAAAACATTTTCATATATGTATATGTCCGCATGAAAAGGGCTCACTTTGGCATAAGCATATTCTTGATTAAATTTTGAACATTTTGAGAGGTCTCAGATCTCTCTATATGAAAAATTCGCCAAGTTGAGGGGCTTCAAAGTTAGAAGTGTCGAAAACCTAATTTTGAGAAAAACGAGTTTAAAGTTCCAGTTTACTATTAGCTCTCATGTTAATTAAAAATGAAGACAATGGTTTTAACGTGTTCTTAATTACGACAAAGTTATGCTAAATACATGATTTGAAAGGACACATTCTGTATTTTGTTTTTCAGGAATAAAAAAAACGAAAATTTGATTTTTTTAGATAATTGCAAATACGTCCTAAAATAAAACCGACAAAGTGGGCCCTTTTCATGCAGACGTACACATATTATGAATTCAACAAGGACTTTTTAACTACACTGTAAAGCTAAACCAATGGTAAACCACTGATTTATTAGATTAATTACATTGAAAATCATTAAAAAAAAAGGTAAACAGATGACTGAATTATTAAGAAAAGTTGCAAAGCGTGGTTAAAAAAATGTGACTTGAAAAAGCAAAAAATCAGTTGTAACAATTTTGTTGGATTGAAAGTACCACACTTCAACTGATTGTGAGTCTGCGAATTTAATTTTTTTTTAATATTTTGCAAATGAAAAATCCACCGGATATTTTTAAGGATACTTCAGAATTCGTGGTTTTGAAGTAGAGTTCATTAATAGGCGGTTTTGGAACGTAAAAGTTAAAAATCTAACCTCAAAATTCTGGACTCTCATTTAATGAACGGAAATAATTAAAAGATTTTTCTTTTCTTACCTGCATTATTATCACCAAGGCAGACAAACACAGATGAACAAATATTTAACTCGTTGGACAATATAAATTAACTTTTTTCTAATAATGAGTTGAACGAAGCACCTTCCACTTGTTGCATCATCGTCGTCGCATAGGTTGAGCATGGGAACGAGCAGGGATGCCAAAGTGCGTTACCTACCCAACGCAACTACGCATGCCTATAAGAAAAGTATGCCATTTGCACAAAATGGCGGGATCATTTAAAAGTTTTTAAACAAATTGTTTTTAAACGATCCCTCTCATTTTGGTATGTATATGGCAAAAGCTTTGAAAAGCTTTCTAGGCAGGGTTGCACAGTTACGCGTAAGGGGGACGTCACATGACTGCGTTTTTCTTTGCGTTTTATAACAAGACCATGAGTTAGAAAGAGACGCAAGTATATGTTTGTCATTTGCGCACTCATGGCCTAGTGATAAAACGTAAAAAAAACGCAGTCATGGGACGTCACCCTGACTCGGGAGTTTTCGACGTATATTACGTAAAAGGTAAAATGCGTATTTTACGTACATTACCCCCCACTCCGAAAAAATGCATTATGTATGTAGAAAATTATTGACCATGATTGACGTAATTTACTTTCGTAAAATACGTCAAAATTCCATGTAATTTACCTGACGTATATTACGTGTGCAACCCTGTTTCTAGGACATGCGCAAATGAGTTTGTTAACGCAATCTGGCAACTGTGCTAATGTAATGAATACAAGTAATTTATCAGATATAATTTAAATTTAACCGAAATCTGCCGATCTGCCTCATTCTGAAACGTGCACGTGTTCTCTTCGTTTAAATTGGATTGCTTTTTAATTAAATTTTATTTTTGACTTTCATTGAATTTCACAATGAATGAATCTAAGCGATACAAAACAAAACGATCTTGTGGATACTCTGAGCGTCATCTTAGCCGTATTGTACAAAGTTTAACAAAAAAAGACTGTGATGATGTAATGAAGATTGAGAAAAATAATTCTAAGAATTATGAAAAAGCAGAGGAGTCACAATACAGCTCATCTGATGAAAGTATGACTGAAAATATTGACAGGTTAGTTATGTCATTTTTTTACACGCTCTCTTTAAGTAAGTCTTAAAAGCAAACAATGTAGGTTATGTTTTCTGCTACTTTAAACGTTTAAATTTTATTAAAATTTTGTGTTTACCTAATCAATAACAGTTCTTCTTAATTATCTGAAACGTAAACTCTCAAAAATAAATATTTTTAATTGCAGACAATTAATAAAAGGGACTTCTAATCAAATTAAAAATATCACCAATCATAACCTCACTTTTTCTCCTGGGTTTCATCGCCACATGTTCTTCAATTTTCGGTAGATAACGATAAAAAATGATTTCAATTAAATTTTTTAAAACCATAATTAGAAATGTAATAATAATGTTATATAAAATATTATAAATAATTATTTATTGTAGTATGTAATTAAATGCAGGATTGTGTTAATAAACTGAAAGTAAAATATATTAAAATTTATAATAAAATTAAATATACATAATAATAATGACTATTGAATTTGATGTCCTGAAAAGTAATTTTCATTGCTTCCATTAGAACTGCAAATTGGAAATAAAATTATAGTAAATTATAAAATAGTGAATTAAATACATAAAACAAAATCCCACACATAATAAAGTATTTATAGATATTAGACAGTGAAATTACAAAAGTTAATTTCTTAATTTTATCAAAACAGAAATTGTCGCACATAACTAGTCCATGTGTGTACATATATGTCGAAAAAAAATTTGTCACGGTCGTAATAAATATTTATTTTTCTTTAAGTATCTGTCATTTTTGTTGAAATGGACATTTCATTTTTTAAATAAAGTTTTAATTTCAAACAAGTATTAAGATGTCAGTTATTGATATTTGGAATAAATATATTAGCATTTATATTAAAGATTCGTTATAGTGGTCAATTTTTTGGATAGTATTATATTTATATTTTACTAAAATAAATTCCATTTAATTCTAATGAACGATTCCTTTGGGTGTAAACATTAGTAACTTTAACTTCATTACAATGGGAACTCTTATCAAAACAAAAGAAAATTGAAAGTGACTCATATTATTTTTGTATTAATGATGGCACAAAAACATCCGACATTGACTTTCGTCTAGTTGCTCTTAATACTATATTTTTAAATTATAATCTTAAATAAACTTAAATGATAAAAAAAATTCCCAACTTTCGATTTCAATATAGGATTTTTAGTATTTCATTACACAAAGTACGTAAAATATTATTTTAAAGTGCACTTTGAAAAATATTTACATTTTTCTTGTATTTAAATTTATTGTCTTCAAACATGATTTAATATTAGTAAATGTTTGACCTGGGTTTCAGATGAATTAAAATTTTAGTTCAAACTCAATTTTATAAATATTAGAAAAAATTAATTTTGTTTTAACAGTAAATTTGGTAAAATACGAATTATAACTTTGTTATTTATAGTCTCATAAGATGTAAATGTTTATGTTTTCGACCTCATTTAAATTAATTGTTAAAAGTGATTAAAAAGGATGTTTTTTAAGAAATAAAATTTCTCTTTTTGTTATTTATTCTACAGAAAGCAGTTATATATTTTTTTATTCATATATGTACTAACAATAAGTTTGAAAGCAATATAATAAATATTATACGTCCTTATCTCAAAAATAAAGAGTCATGCAGTTTTTTTTTAATTAACATTTGAAGATGGCTCGAATACCAAGAACTTTTACGTGTATTTTACATGGGGGAAAAATTACCATTGTGGAAGTTTTTGAAAGATTTTGAGTAAATAAACTAAATAGGGTAAACGCCACAGTAGTTGGATAGTTAAGGCTATTAATTCAACGAATTTGACGTTGAGGAGCAAATAAAAGAGAAAAAAATTTGTCAATGTGTAAGGAGATCCCTTGAATTAGTATCAATTTTGTTAGTACATAACGATACCTGAATGTTGAAATAACCAATTTCGCTTTGTCTCTCTAAAAACTCCACTCTCCCGTTAACTGTCTAAAACGACCACTGTTTTTTTGAAGCTAAGAAACCCATATATACTTTTTCAAAATTTATAATTTAAGAAGTTTTAAAATTTAATCAACTAACAAAATTTGTAATCCTCATATATTATAATATTGAATAATGTTTACCTATTTTGATTTATTACAAATACTGCTTTGATTTTGATTTTAACATATTGTATTTTTATTAACCTTAAAAAACAGTGGTCGTTTTAGATAGTTGACGCGAGAGTGGAGTTTCTAGAGGGGCAAAGCGAAAGTGGTAATTTTAACATTCAGGTATCGATCAAATTCAATGATAGAAAACTAATTTTAAAGTGTGAAAAAATTCTTTTTAAAACTTCTCAAAAAACTCAGTAGTCAGCCAGTTCAAATAATAAGTTAGATAACGTTACTATAAAAAATGCAATGACTTTTTTTTCATTTTTACAAAAGAACGTTGGTCTTGGGGATTGTCTTTAAATAAAACACAAGTAATATTCACTAAAAAAAAATTTTAAATGTTCAACAAATAATTTTGTTGAAAAGTAGGTATGAAAAAACTCAGTAGTCAGCCAGTTGAACCATATAGTTATCGGACACTTTTAAGACTTCGAAAATTCTATGAGAAACCATTATTTCGCTATTATTCAAGTTTAGGTATTTTATTGCGACAAAATGAACCTACATATAAAGAAATATCACTTTTTTTTTATTTCTAAACAGTAATCACATACGCAAAGTGACCGACTACTGTAGCCTTTACCCTATGTTGTATATTGCACCGAGAAAAATCGCAAGTGATATCTACTTAACACTTGGGTATTTAGGTAAAAATTACTTGAACACTTCGGCAATATCTACTTAGTATAGAATTCTTTCAATTACGCGCGAAAATGACAGCTTGTGATAGGTCGAATAAATTAATAGATTTGAATATTGCGAGCATGCTTAAGCGAAAACCAATAGTATTTCGAGTTGAATCCAAGTATACCTAATCTCAAAATTTCTTCGGTATATTATACTGAAGTAAATAGGTAATTATTACTTAAGTAAAAAGTAAGTAAATTTTATTTAACAATGTTAGGTAGATTTCATTTGCAATTTTTCTCCGTGTTCAGTGTCGAAATTGCCTGAAATGGCATGGATTTAGAATGAAACAAAGTCCTAGGTCAGGGTCTGGTCAGGCAAATCAGGACCTGAACAGCTGTTTTTTGCCTGGTTCGGCCCTGACCCGGGACGTCGTTTCATCCCTGATTTTAGTTCCCTGATCTGAGCCTTATCAGGGCCGTGGACAAATTTCTACACAGGGTGTTTTAATAATAATGTAATCAATATTCTACTTCATTTCTTTAAAGAAATTACTGTTGCGATGTATCAACTTTTTATAAATTTGAACTAAAAAGTTGATCTTTTTTACATGATGCAATTGTCTGGGTTTGTATAATAATAAAAATAAACAACAATAAAATATTTTATGTATAAAAATTGTTTAAACAAATAATTGTCGTTAGTTAACAAGTTTTTAAAAATGTGATAAATTAGAGATTTTTTGTTTTTTCTCCGTTGTGCAACTTTTCACAATTGAAGTATAGAGATAAACGAAAGGATCATCTAAAAAATAATGTTTTTGTGAAATGTTTTAACAAATAATTGTTGTCAATTAACAACTTTTTTTAAAAAAAAAGTCTTGTAATTTGATGTTTACAATATTTGATGAATATAAAGAATGCCCGTACGTCCATCCGGACGTCCGCCCAGATTTCCGGACGGAAAATTTCAATTCACCGGGCGGATATCAAGAAAATTCGAGGCGGACATCCGGTGGGATATCCAAGCGGATTTTCGGGCGGACGTCCGGGCGAAAATTTTCACCTGGGTTATGATTTAAAATAAATTATGTATACATTTCCTAATACGACTTAATTTATACGATTTTTGTTTTTTTTAAATTAATTTTTTTCATATTCAGAATAATCTTAATAAGATAATTAAATAAGAATATATATTTATTTTGTGTTTTTAAATTCTGTTTTGATTAAACTTTATGCTGTGTCACTAAAATTCAAAAATAATTGAGTACCTATGTAATTTTATTTTATAAAAAAATTACAAAAACATAGTTTTTTAGATAATCCTCTCCTTGTCCTACTTCAAATCTAAGAATTTTCAAAATGCAGAAGAAACTGCAAATCTGTACCCAAGGAAAAATTTCTGTATTGCACCAGTAGTCTATTTGCCCGGTACGGTATCAAAAATTCATGTGCAACCGGAAATGTTTCCGGTACATATTCATTATATAATGCTTCAACATTTTCAGTTGTATGGGAAAACAACCGATTTCAGTGGATGGATGTAAGCCTGAGGATTTGCAGGATGCTGCTTCAAGTAATGAAAGTGGAATGATACAACATGTCAGTGACGAATTGTTCGTGGATCATTTTAATGACAACAGGTTATTTCAATAAGCAAATGTTTTTGATTTTTTTCTGTTTTTTAGAATGTGAGTCTTTCCATGTAAAAAAAAAGTAAATCTGCACGTAGTCTTTGGATTCAACTGTCACTTGGTGAAATTAAAGTTCTATGTTAGAGGTAATTGGAACCCAAAGAATTTTTCAAAATATTAAAAGTTGTGAGAGATAGAACGGTTCGAATTTTGGTGTAATTTTTTTTCATTTATTTATATCTTCGTGATTTTTTTAACCGATTTTAATGAAACTTACGTGAAATACAAATTATGTTATATATATTAATTTAATTTTTTAATTTACCCGTAAAAAATGTGAAATAAAATTTTTAATCTGACTTTTCTCACATTTCGCCCCTTTTTATTTTCTTTTTTCACGCATAATCAAATTCCTTATTCTTTCACCTTTAATTTAAAAAAAACCATCTTGGAGACTCTGTTAGATCCTGATATATCACCCTTTTCATAGTCTGCTATATTGTATTCTCATGAAGAAAGCCAGTGGTCAGATTTGCATTACCTTCATTTGTCGTTTATTGTTTTATTTTGATAATGTAAAAATGTAGGATGTTGACTTAGAAATAGAGCACAATCATTTAAAACGCGTGATATCTCGGAAACTAACAGAGTCTCCAAGATGGTTTTTTTTAAATTAAAGGTGAAAGAATATATTTGATTATGTATGAAGAAAGAAAATAAAAGAAGGCGAAATGTGAGAAAAATCAGATTACAAATTTTATTTCACATTTTTTACGTCTAAATAAAAAAATTAAATTTTTATTCTACAATTAATAAAAAATATATAATATAGTTAGTACTTCACGTAAGTTTCATTAAAATCGGTTAAAAAATCACGAAGATATATCTAAATGAAAAAAAGTTACTCCAAAATTCGAACCGTTCTATCTCTCCCAATTTTTAATATTTTGAAAAATCCTTTGGGTTCCAATTACCTCTAACATAGAACTATAATTTCACCAAATGACAGTTGAATCTAAAGACTACGTGCAGATTCACTTTTTTTGACATGGAAAGACCCATGTGATTATAACATTCCACACAGCATTGAATTTTTCCAAAAGTTCAACCAAAGTTTGAACTGACAGTTTGGAAAGTTTACATGTTAACTTTAGAAAAGGTTGAGTCAGGTGTAAAATTTCTAGCTGCTTCTACCGAAAGTTTGACGGTGAAACTTGATGGAAAGTTGCATTGCAAAGTTTTCAGCAAATGTAAGATAAACCTTTCCTGAACAAGCGAAATTTCCAAACTTTCAGTGCAAATTTTGGTCAAACTTCAGGAATGACTCGGTGGTGTATTGTATTATTGCTCTATATAATATATGGCGGATAGTTCAAATGAACCAGCAAATTTATACATGCTCGCGTAAGACGCAGAAGTGGCTCGGGGACCTTCTCCGGTGCTTTGGGTATTTTATGCCCTTGAAGAGGAATTCAAAATAGATAGAAATGTACAGTTAACGTAGCGTCGAACGTTCATTCTGTCCTGGTCTCTCTCATAGGAAATAAAAGAAGATAATCAGAAATAAAATCTCACTTAAATCTCAAGTCTTTCGTATGAGAGAGTCAAGGACAGAATGAACGTTTGGCGCTACGATTCTGGATTCTTCTTAAAGGTCACTCTACAATACGAAAGTAGTCTTGACGCAAGCGCTGCGTAGTTTCCTTTTTAACATGGAAAATTGGTTCTGCGAAGTGTTCGCGTGAAGATTATTTTTGCATTGTAGAAAGACCTTATAGGAGAGTTCAGAATAAGTGGTTTCTAAACATCAACGCGTTGAAAGCGACGCATAGCTCTGTTGTTTTTATTGTTCTATCGACGCGTCGACGTTGAAAACTTAACATCAAACCACCTCTTCTGGACTCTCCTTAATGCACAATATACTATCAACACAAAACTCCAGAGGAGGAATTCTCTATTAGCGCCAGCGTTCAGTAGCGGTTTTGATTATTATTGATCGAATTAAATTAACATATTTATATTGTAATTTATAGTAGATAAAACTATTAATAAATATTCTATTTCAACTTTTCTAAAAATATAATTTATAAATTTGTATAATATGAAGAAATACTAACTTGACCCTAAAACAATTATAGCATTATTATTAGCATTAGTATAGCAATTTGACAGAAGGTGATAGACAAGTGGATAACTTTTAGGGTCTCGAAAAAATGGATTTCCTATCATGATTCTTTATTACTTGATTTTTAAAAACATTCAAAATTTCGGAAATGCCTTCCTTCATTACAGAAAAGAAATTAAAAATAAATTACTATCGAGCAATAAGAAAATTATGAATTCTTTAAAAAATTGTCACTGTTGGAATTTTATTTATTTTGTAATGTTTTTTCTATTTTTGAAATTAAAATGTTTGGTTTATAATGTGGGTTGTCACGCTGCTAGCATACCTGGAAAGAATTAGAAAAATTTAAAAATATTAAAAATTGGTATTAATAGGGATTCATTTTTAGGCAAAAGTTGAGTCTATCACTGGATACAAACGTATTGTCAAAAAAGTCATTCAAAAGGATTAAAAAAAACTTGATAATTTTCAATTACTTTCTTCTTACTGGGATGTTTTGGATACGATTTTAAAAGTGTTCTTTCATAATTTTAGCCTCTAGTATAGGTGTACACAATTTATATTATGTTAATATATTTCGAAAATATATTTATTTTTGATTAATAATTATCTTCTGGACATTTATACCTCTCTATTATTTGCAGTACACATTCTTCTACAGAGGATCACAATTCTTATTCAACGAGCGAATATCCATATTCAGATAAACAGTTTTTACACTCCGACGTGAGCAGTGAAAGTTCATTTTTTGATTCATCCCATGAGAATTGCAGTGATGATGATTCACATTGTTCTACGGACGTAAATGAAGATGTTCTTGACGAATTTACTAAAGATAAATTAACTATTGGAGACACATTTAAAAAAAAACTTCAGCAGTGGAGCTTAAGATTTGATATAACCTTAATTGCTATAAGTGCATTATTATTGATTCTTCAAACGGTTATTAGTTTCCATTTACCACTAGATGCCCGAAAATTATTAGGAACTCTAAGGCATGTTAATGTCTCTAACATCAACGGTGGAGAGTATTATCATTTTGGATTAAAACGTGCAGTTAAGGCTATTCTCGAGGAGAAAAAAGGAAAAAAAGGAAAAAATGATAATATTAATTTAGTTTTTAACGTTGATGGTTTGCCCATTTTTAAATCTACGAAAAAAGGTTTGTGGTTGATCTTATGCTCAGAAATAAATGCACGAGAAGTATATCCTGTCGGAGCATATTATGGTAAGAAAAAACCTGATGACGCCAATGAATTTTTGAAGGAGTTCGTCGATGAGCTGACCGATCTAATTAAAAATGGATTAGAGGGTGAACGTGCACGGATATCGTGTTCAGCTTTGATTTGCGATACACCAGCTAAGTCATTTGTCTTGTACTTGAAAGGTCACACTGGATATGACAGCTGTTCAAAGTGCTGTATAACCGGAGAATATATTGCACCTAAACCAAATAAGAAAGGAAAGAAACGAAAAGGAAGAATTTGTTTCCCGGGCATCGGACCTTTTAAAATGAAAACTGATGACGGATTTCTCCGTGGCGATTATGACGACTCGGATTCAGGAAATATAACTGTTTTAAAGGATGTTCCAAATTTCGGTTGTATTTCTTCCGTGCCTTTGGACTATATGCATTTAATATTATTAGGCGTAATGAAGAAATTAATGCAACTATGGTTAATAGGTCCGCTAAAAAACAGATTAAGTGCCTCAAAGGTTGATGAAATTTCGAAGAAACTGCTGACATTGCGGCACAGTATTCCTAGTGAATTCGCAAGAAAACCTAGGCCATTGGATGAGTATCGTTTTTGGAAAGCAACGGAATTCCGTACCTTTCTTATGTATACTGGACCAATAGTACTGCGGAAAATTTTACCACCAGATCTTTACGAGAACTTTATACTTCTGCACAGCGCAGTCAGAATTTTATCAAGTGATATTCATATTCAGCATCCAGAAAACATTTGTTCTGCCCACGAATTTTTAAAGCAATTTGTAATTGATTTTGGAGAAATTTTCGGGAAACAGTATATTTCGCATAATGTGCATAATTTATTACATTTATGTGAAGATGTCAAAAATTTCGGAGAATTGGACAGGTTTAGTGCGTTCAAATTCGAAAATTACATGACTACCGTAAAAAGAATGATACGGAAAGGACAAAAACCGTTAGAACAGATCGCACGCAGGTAATCTGAAAATGAGTCTGTTAAAAAAGATCCAATACCGAAAGAAGCATATAGTTTCGAACAATCGCATAATTTTGGTCCGTTAACGAGAGATTGCCTGGAGGTTTTTCAGCAGTATAAAAAAGTCAAGTACGAATCACTGACAATAGATTGTAGCACAGACAAAAATAGCTACATTCTCTTAAAAGATGGGACATTTGGCAAAGTTTTAAATATTGTTAAATGTAACGAAAAAGTTAATCTTTTAATTGTGAAGAAAATGGTGTCAGTTGGTGAACTTTATGACAATCCTGATTCCAGGTTACTTAATATACATATTACAAATTTTTTAAATGAAGTGGTTTTCTCGACAGCCCTAGACAATGTCTTATGCAAAGTCTGGAGAGTACCGACAAGGAAAGGTTTCATCACGATTCCCTTCTACTCCAATCTACCTTAACAAACATTTAAATCGGTGGTTTGTATACTTTAATTGTTACTTAAAATGATTACACATTATAATGCAGTTTATATTTATTTGATAAAAATATAAAGACGCTTTTAGGGTTTAATATAATTATAGTAAAAACTATACAATTTACCAGATTATGAAAATGTAAATTTTATTTTGCCACATATGAACTTAATAATTAAATCAAATTAAATAATCAAAACCTTGAAACCTTAAAAGCTAGATAAAGGACGTAAATATAATCGTACCTTGGAAAAAACGCCAATTTTCCTTTTTTCTTACCTTAAATTTTTAAAAATATTCCGTTTTCAAAAGTAGCCAATTCGGAAAGAAGAAAAACAAATTTCGCAAGATGTTTATAAAGATGATCAAATTGTAGAAAAATAAATTAAAGTTTTAAAAAATACCTAATTTATACAAAGTTGGAACCAGAAGTTTAATACCAAAGTAAAAAGACCTCGTTTTAATTTTACGCATTATTGTGTTGGAAATCAGTTAAAAATCAAAGTGCAAACTCTAAAATATTCATTTGTCATGTTAAACTGTACAGTAATCTTCTACTTAATTTGCGAATTAATTAGATTGACTTGAATTAGTAAATTGTAATTCTCTTTCTAGGAATTGGTGGGTGTTTGTTGACGACTCCGGACATCATTTTAATATCACAATATCCATACTAGGATTGCGCCCTTGCTAATTGAATTTGATCCTTCATAAGGTCATTGGAAAATTTCTGTTGCAATGAAGTCCAAGGAAGTAATAATTGCCATATTCCCAAGGAAACAGAAACTTCGATCTTCTTGTGGCCAGTAATAAAAGGGAAAAAGTATTTTTTAACTGACTTTCTCATAAGAACAATACCTTCATTGGAAAAAGCCGACATCGAGAAAGAAAAGGATTGAATTGGAGAAAGTTCCGAAACTTCGAATTTCAAGCATTTTTCGTAGCGTGAGGAATTTTTGACTAATTCCACTCATGTTTATAGAAACAGATCTTCAGACAGGTGAAACTTTTCCATCCTCTTTATTTCTATTCATTTAATTTAATCAAATTTTACGTAATTAAATAATTAATAGACCTTTGGAAAATTCTGAAGATCAACCGATTCAAAAAAATTATGTTGCACTCGTCTCTTTAGGATATACTTCCACAGGCCTGTACATTAATGAATTTACTTTGATTGGTAATCTTATTTATTTTATTCAATGAATTAAGTTTATTAATAACTTAATTAGGTATATGTTGTTCATATATTTACATATAATGTTGAACGAAATATTTTTATGACATCTAAGAAACAATTTTAATATCAGTTTCTTAACTTCATGATATGTTCAAAGGTGAAAAATATTATTTAATTTATGAAATACAGGATACTTATTTGTATATGAATTCTCTGTTTGGTAAAAAATTTAACTGGACCGTATTTTTCATACCTCAGACTTAATATAAAATACTTTATTGTTTAGAATGGAATCAACAATTAATTTCACTTAATTCATAAGGTTTGAATGTACTATTCAGTTTATTCCCTAGATTGTTTATTTTATTTTAATGTAATCCAAATTTTTTAAAGCAGAATATTCATTAAACCTAATTCTTTTAGATTAAATTTTAATTTATCAGAATTAAGTAATTAAAATAAAATAAAAAGTGTCATATTTAAAAGCAGTTTTATTTATTTCAAAAATCTTTTGAAATTGAATAGGATTGCCATATCTAAAGTTGAATATACCTTCGGTAAATGAATCTGTAGTAAATAAATTTTTATATTTAACCGTGTTTCCAATTTCCAGATTTGAGAGTATTTACGTAATTAGCAGAATGTTTAGTGTACCTAATTTTAATTATGTCGTGCATTTCTTAATTTATCCAAATGTTTTTTAAGAAAAAATCCAATTTAATATGATTTTAGTTAATTCAATTTTTATTTAATTAAATTTCTGATAAGTAGAGCTTCAATTTATTTCAATTTATATATTTAACAAAGTTTCAAAATGCTAGAATTGTATGGTATTACAAACTTTAAATTTACCCATGTAAATTTTTTGAGTTAAAATGTGGTTTAATAGAAATTTTTTTAATTGGAAGTCCGTCTCATTCAAGAATAAAAAAAAATTAAAATACTAATGGCTATAAATATTAATAAAATATTAAATTATTAATTAAAATATTGATATTAATTGATATAATAAATATAGTATTGTTTCTTAGAAAAAAAATGTTGTAACATTTTTATTATTGTCAAGAAGGAATATCTTTATTTAATAATTATAACAAAATTCTTAAAAACAAAAAATAACACCTGAAATTCGATAGGAATTCTTGAGAATCAGGACAAAATTAAGTACGTAAATTTAAAGAAATTTAAATATTGAATAAAATACTGTTGCTGATAAAAATTAAAAAGTAACTCTTGCCTTTAATTATTTTTTAATGTAGCTGAACTAATTTAAGCTTAGTTCGTATTTAGTTTTAGAATAAAACATATTTAGTCACGTTACCTATTAGAATTCCAATTATCCGGATTCCAATTATCCGGACGTCCGATTATCCGGATTTTTTTAAGTTCAAAAAGTTTTCTTTTATAAAATTTTTTTGAGTTTAAACATTTTTCAAGGTTAAATTTTTCAGATATTTAAATACATATTGTAACTTTTAAGTAAGTAATGATTAAATAAAGCAAGTTTCGTCATTAATACAACTTACATTGACAGAAATGTTAAAATAAAAATAGTTTTTTGAACAAAATTTTAAATTTAATTATTCTTCATTCATTGCAGAGTAATTCAAATGATTTAAATATCTTTATTGATGCTTTATTTCTAAAAATGTATAATTTTTTATTTCAGTTCCGGTTATCCGGATTTCCGATTATCCGGATCGAGTCCGGTCCCAATTAATCCGGATAATAGGAATTCTACTGTATACTATTTTGAATCATTAAAGCAGATAGAGTAATTTATAAAGTAGACATTAATTTTGAAAGAATAAAATTCTAAGAAAAAAATGGTGAAAACAGAAAGAGCAATTGTGAATGTCTTTCTCAAATTTTATAATTTTAAAATATTGTAATTAATAATATTTTGTGAATAATTACAATTTTGTACTTAGAAAGTAAAAAATATACCTATTATTAAAATAATTTGTTTATCAAGAATGAATAATGTATAAGCAATATATTTAATAAATATTGTATTTGCGAAATAATATAATTTAAATTCATCCCCATTATTTGTGCAATCTCAGTTTCTCTTTGATTACATTTGCTTTCCGTAAATGTTTTATAAAAATAAAAACTGCTTGATTTGCTTTATTGCTTTTCTATGTGAGTTCCAATATGACATTCCATGTGAAAGACCTACAAGGAAATTGGCATCAGAATTTTAAATAGAGGGAACACAAGAAAACCGGAAAAAATTATTTTTTACATTCAAAGCTTTAAACTTAAGAAATTAAAATTAATGAAATTAAAAAATATGTCGTTAATATAATATATCAAGTATAATAAAAATATAGAAAGCTGTGATTAAGGATCCATTTAAAAAAATCTTTACAATTATTTATTTCTTTTGTTTCAGCTTAAAAAAGAAAATAGTTCGTGATTATAAGCAAGCCGAAAGAATTTCTGATTCATGAGACTCATCATTGGAATATCTTTTCTTCCTAGTTCATTGATTTTCTTCCGACGAAGTCTTATACAATAAAACGACGACTTATTTTTAATAAAAATATGTCTCCTAAACCTTTTTTAATTCATAAAATAAAAAGAAAAAAAATTGACCTACTTTGTAAAAATGCTACTTTTATATTATGTTGTATAAATAAAGTTTTAAAATATGCCAATAAAATATTTTCGTTGTTACGCAAAAGTTTGAAGTATATAAATTCGATAGTTATTTTCCTGAAAGTCTATAAGAAATATTCCCTATATTTTCTTTTCACATATATATTATGTAAAATGACCTATACATTTTTTGACTAATAAAGTATTTTCTGTATACTAAATGTGAAAAATAATATTTACGTTTTGATTTAATTGATAATATACAAAGGCCTATTTTCCTCTTGTTCTTTCAACAAAAACAAAAAAAAGAATCGAAAATTCAA